>NGBS01000914.1:0-48836 GCA_002245135.1 Proteromonas lacertae | reverse complement strand
TTTTATTAATGAAATATGAGAATCATTCACATTTAAATCTATTTCATTATAAACACACATAATATACTCGAAAAATATAATTTTTTCTTCTTCTTTTCTTTTTAATACAATAATTCAAATAATATTCACATTCTTCTTTTCTCCATGATGATTATTCATTTAATAAATGGATATTCTTCTTTTTTTTAAATATGGAAATGATTTTATACATTTTGAGAATGTATTTATTCATCAATATTGGTTATAGAGACATTTTCATTAGATTATCAATAAACACATAAAAAACACATAGTATATGAAAATTAAAATAAAAGTAAGAAGTGAATATAATACTAATTTATTTATAATATATATATATATATTACAATATATATGATTTAACTATACAAAGCTTCAACACTTCCAGTTCTATCATTTCTCTTATACAAACGACCTTCTGTTGTTCTACAAACAGTATAACCACCATCTAATTTTTGACCTTCTCTATATATTATATCCAGATCTTCAGGAGGATCCCAACTCGTACTTCCTGTTTCAGTGTTAAAGAAGTAATAACAACCTGTATTCTCATCAAATAAGTATTGATAGATTGCTTCCTAAACAAATATTAAAATCATTAATAATAATATATATATTAGTTGAATCAGCAGTTGGAGGTCTTAAAGCATCATTCCAGTTACTATTGTCATTTTAGATGGTTTAGGGTTACTACTATTTCTTTCGATTAATAAATCTCGCTCATATATTTGTTTTGTCATAATCTTTTATAGCGATCAAACGATTATCTAATTCACTTTCTAATTTATTGAATCTATTCACAAATGATTTGATCGATGTATCTAAGTAAGATTGTAATGAATGATAATTCGTTCGAATCTCACTCATATTCGCATGATCTACGAAGTTGTATAAATTATCAAATTCTATTTGCCATTTCAAATTATCCATTGTTGTAGTTAAACTCAAGCTATCCATTGATTTGTTTATATAATTCATATCTTTCTTATTATTATCTAATTGTTGATTTACCTCCTTCTTTGTATTTGTTACTGTTACTTTCAACTCATTAATATCATTTTCCAGTCACTAAGTCTTCGGTTATTATTATCTTCTATACGCTTCATTTCTATTTTCAATTATATAAAATTATATATATATATATATACTTTCATCTGTTACTGTCTTATATTGTTCCAACTTCAATTTTACATCATTCTTTGTATTTCCAATTTATTGTGATAGTCACTATAATAGTGGAATGTTTCATCTTTCAATTTGTTATAGTTTTCTTCTACTAAAGCTCTTTCCATCGCTTCATTGGCTATTTGTTTACTTTCAATTAATTCATAAATATCATTTATCTTCTTTTCTACATAATCTTTCAATTCATTATTTTTCACGAATATCATTCAATACTTTCTCTAATCTTTCATTTTGATTATCGATCTTGTTATTAATTATTTGTCTCGTGTTTTGGCATTTTCTTCACTAAATTGACTCATTTCATTGTGCATTTTCTCCATCTTTTCTTCATTTCTTTCAATACTGTTCTTGTTGATTTCAGCTTCGTTTATTATCTCATTTTCAATATTTCGATGTCTTTCATCACATTCATATCTTAATGAATCAATGCTTTGTTGACAATTCTTTATCTTCTTATCTAAATCACTCACTCTTCTCAAATTCTTATTTATTACATCTGTCACATGTTTTTTCATATAATTCAAAGTTTAGTTTGATTGTACAAATCATTAATAACAGCTTGTGCTACAACTTCATTTCTTAAATTATCTATTGCTTCTAATTTCAAACTTCATCATTAGCTAAACCACCATTATTATTAGTTGAGCTATAACCACTTAATTCTAATTGTGGTCTAGTTATATAATCACTTTCTATTGCTTTTATTCTACAATTATGATTGTCTAAATCATTTTGAATTCTTCTTATTAATTTATTAGACACTTCATCATTGATATTATTATTATTACTTCTAGCTGAAGCTAAATCACTATTTTTCATCTCTTCAATTTCATCTTTTACATCATTCAATTCTTTATTCAAATCACTCAACTCTTTATAGATTGCACTATTTTTACTATTTCCACTATCAATTCCTTCCATTTTCATATTACTAATCTCTTGTAACCTACTAGAAAGACTCACTAATTGATTGGTTATTTCATTATCTTTATTATTTATATTCTTCATTTCTGTGACTATATAATTCTCTAATTTTGTTTCAATCTCTAATATTTCTTGCTTAAAGTCTTCTATATCTTGACTGTGTTTATTTAATCGTATTTCCAAGTTCTTTGCTAAGTTATTTAGCTTTATATCATATCCACCAAATCCTTTATCTATTGTATCTTGAACATGATTTTCGTATGTTTGAAGTATGTCATTTTGACCTTTAATTGTGGATAATACATCAGAATATTTATTATCAATCTATTAACAAACATTAAAAATAATAATATAATATTATATATATATATATACTCTTCGAATAGAATCATCTAATAATTTTCTACTTTTCTTTTGATCACTCAATCCACTTTCTAACAATTTTAATTTCTGTATAACACCACTCCATTTATTAAAATCCATAGCACCACCATTACTACCATCAATTAATGGATTTATATTATTCAAAGGAATTCCTCCAACACTTTGATTCTGTATTGTAGCATCAATAACTACTTTCTGTTCCATTTGATCATTTACTATACCATTTACTGCTTCTCTTACTTTACTTTCTAAATCAATTATATTATTCTTTACACCATTTAAATCTATATTCAATCTATCAATATTATTATTAACCAATAAGAGTTTGTTATTTAAATCATTTGTATTAATGGAAATATCTTTAACTTTATTTCAATTTCATTCATTCGTGTTATATAATTTTGATTCATATTCTCAAAACTCATTTTTACATCATACACTGATTTTTCCACTAAATTGATTCGACTAATTAATCGTTCTACATCATTGGATCGAGCCATTTCAAAGTGTTCAGTTTTATTTTGAATTCCACTTATTACATCTTTTATATCACCATTATATTTCGAATAATTCTTTCGCCACTCTTTTTCATGTTTCAATTCACTCTCTAATTGGTATAATCTGCCTTTTAGCTCATTTATTAAGTTACTATTCTCTCTTTGATTTTGATTATATTGATCCAGCTGACTCTTTAACAAAATGAATGATTTGTCATTTTGTTGAGATGCAGGCGGGTAATATTGCGGCACAGGTGGTCGAGCTTGAACTATTTCAAGCTTTGCTGCTGGTAATGGACTGTTTGACTGTGGAATATCGAATTTTCTATAATAAATATAATTTTATATATATACTGTGGATTATAATATTGATTTGGAGGTTTTGGTGGAGGAGGATCATCATAATAAGGTTCTGGTGGTTGGATTTCTGGTTTTTCATAATAAGGACTTCTTGAAGGGTTATTATTTTGAATTGGGGCTATTGGAGGTAGAACACCTACTTTCTGCTGTGGAGAATCTCCATGTAATCTATCATAACGATTCTTTTGCATCATCCTTTCTTTCTCTTCAATTTGCCTTTTTAAAGCTAAAGGCTAAAAAATAAAAATCATACATCTACTATATGCTTCTTGTAATTCTCTTCTACGACGTTCATTCTCTAAACCCTCTTTACCAAACATCAAAGGTGTTTCTGGAGTATTGCCTATTCATAATATATTATTATATGTTTGGATATACCTCTATATTCTGCCATATAAATGTGTAACTAAAAAACGAAAAACTGCCAATAAGAAACGAGTATATTTTTTATAAATTTTGAATTATTTTTTTCACACACCAATTTCAATTTCAAATTATTTCTGGAAGGTTATTCTATAGAATAAATAATGCCACATATTTATACCCCAGATGATATACTTCAATTGAATGCTCCAACTAAAGGTATTCATCTATATTTATCATTGATTTATAGATTATTTATGTTCTCCTGAAGATAATGTCTATGGAATAGAATTTTTAGAGTTTGAGATATACAACGATGAGACAAAAGAAAAATATTTCCAAATTGGTTGTCCAGACCAAAGATACGATTTGCCAAGTAGATTTTCACGTTGCGCTGATGATCTTAGAAAAATCTATTATGAGTTTCCATTAGGTGTATTAGAAGCACCAATAATTGCTACTAGGTATATATTATGTGATTATACTCTTTATAGATTAAAGTTCAAAGTTGGACCACAAGAAGTTCGTGATTTTAGAATGATAGAAAGACATTATTTTAGAGATACTCTTTTAAAAAGTTATGATTTCCAATTTGTGTTTTGCATTCCAAATTCAGAGAATGAATGGGCTTCTTATTACAAAGTACCTCCTCTTAACAAAGATTTGCGTATTTTTATTTCTGTTTTATGAATATAGTTGATCAAATCTGTTTACATCCTAATGAGACACAGAGTGATAGTTTTTATTTTGTTGGTGATGAATTGATAATGCATACAAAAGCAATTTACACTTATTTTAGACCAAATGAAACAATCAGTCGATCTTTACCTGCTGAAGTTAAAGAATCAGAAAGAATTACAGCAAATGAAAGTAAGTTAGATGCTAGACATCCTAGAAAGTAACTAACAACCGTAATTTATTCTTGTTTTTTTTAACATATAAATTCTTAAAATTACATAACGTATATATTCATTCTTTATAATACTTTATTATAGACACTGAAGAATTCTGATCTAAACACACAAAAGGATCTACTGGTGATTTAATGTCGTTAAATATTAATATTCCTTATTTCTACCTTGTCTTATCATAATAGTATGTTTGCCCATATTATATATAATCTCATATTTCTCTTCTTTCTTTGATTTTATTTCATTTATTACTTTTTCTCTAGCAAATTCACCGCCAGATCCATATAACACAAATTTATCTTTATTTATAGCAATACTACAGGAAGAATCATGATTATAAATGAAATGACCAAAATAGTCTTTAATAGTAGAACAGCCAATGTATAATCCATTTTCATTGTGAGATATAAATATAAAATGATGAATTCCATTTTCTAATACTATGCCCAAGTGGCAATGAGGTAAAGTAGCAACAGAACTGGATTTATTTAAAATTGTATTTCCATTATCAGTTAATACAATATATATGTGCTTATTATATGAAAATTTTATATCCATTTTCTAAAATGCTGTTACAATTTTGATATATATCAAAAAAACGCATATACAATATATTATTATAATATTACAACTAAAAATCAATTACACTACATTGCTAAACTCATTTAAAAACTCTTTTTTTTTTCTTCTTCTGATACTCCATCCAACTTTACTATACCAATTGATGTAAATGTTTCTAAAAATGATTTTAATTCTGATTTATCTATATCTTCTTTTAATGTTATTGATAAACTATCTAAATCTTCAAATACTTCTTTGTTTTCTTTCATTAATCTCAATTCTCTTTCATCTAATTCATTTCCTGATAAATTTATATTTGTCAATGGTATATTATCTTTTAATCTTTCTATTAACATCATCAATCCTTTTTCACTCATCACAATTTCTATATACAATACAATACAGAATTTTAAATACTTGAGATGTTTAATGATGAAAACATGAAGAATTTATCTAAATATTTACATATTATCTCTATTCCTTCATCTCCAATTTCATTATTATGAATTGAAATATATTTAACATTTTCTGGAAAAGAATCTGTTAATTCTTTCAATCCATTACAACTAATCTTGTTATTGGATAAAACAAGTTCTTCATAATCAATCTGTTTTATTAATGAAATATGAGAATCATTCACATTTAAATCTATTTCATTATAAACACACATAATATACTCGAAAAATAATAGTATTTATTGTCTTCTCTTTTCTTTTTAATACAATAATTCAAATAATATTCACATTCTTCTTTTCTCCATGATGAACATTTCATTTCTATAAATGGATATTCTTCTTTTTCTAATGTTTTGGAACAAATTGATTTTAATCCATTCATTCTGATATTATTTCCATTTAAGTTTATTGTGTTGCAATTAGAAATTGAATCTATCTTATCAGCTAATAATATCACACTTTCATCATCTATTGAGATATTACTCAAATTCATTCTATCCCACTTATTGACAACATTCAAATTGTTTATTAATAGCTTAAATCCAGCATTACCAATTGGATTATCTATTAAACAAATTAAAAATTACCATAAATATACTTTGAATATTCAATCTATTAATATTATCATTTTCTTTCACATAATTCATCAAATATTCTATTCCTTCTGAATCTATATTGTTATTACTTATATCAACTGAATAGAAATTATCTATCTCATCATCTTCTTCTTCATTATTTACTTTTAATTCGTTCATAAAGAATCTAGTCAACTCATCACCTTCATTATCATGAGGAATTTTCTTTAAACCATCTAACAAATACTTTAATCCAATTGAAGATAATCCCATTTCTATTACAAATAATATCATAATAATAATAATACTTGAACAATTGATTTTATTAATAATACCATCTTTTAATAAATGTAAATGTGGAGATAATATTTTCATTCCTTCATCTCCTATCTCATTTCCATTCAATTGAAGTTCTTCAAGACTTGTAAATGAAGATAAATTGTTAATCAGTATTTCTATACTTTTGTATGTTAGTTTATTATCTAAATAATATAAAAATATCAAATTATACTGTTCAAATCTAACCTCCAGATTATTTCGAATTCATCTGATCTTAATGAAATGAATGATTTGAAAAAATCATCATCAATTTCACAATTACTCACATTTAATACATCATCATTCATCAATCCAATTAATTCTTTATCAACTAACATTTCCATACTCTCTTTATTAAAATCAAATTTAATCTTTGAAATTGGAAATTTGGAGGATAAGGCTTTTAATCCTTTTGAATGAATATTCTTGTTTTCTGCAATACATATACTCTCAGGATTTGGATATTTGTATAACTCTTCAGATAATAATATCATTGATTCATCATTTAAATTCATGTTAAAAAGATTTAATTCATTTTTGTCGTTGATCAGTAAATGTAAATAGGGAAGTAATGATTTGAATCCTTTCACACCAATTCGATTAGCTATTTCAAAAGAATAAAAAGTAAATATATACACTGAAGATCAACATATTTCAATTTCATCAATGGAATTGATTTAACAAATGATTCAATGAAATGAGAAGTAAAATTACACCATGACAAATCCAATTTTTCTAAATTTGTTAACTGTGAAAAAAATGATCCAAATAAAGAATAATATTGAATTGGAATATCAATATGATTATAGTGCTCTTCGAAAACATCATTATTCTTGGGATCATTTCCAAATTTTAAGTTTGCTGGATTAATAAGTTTCAATATTCTCATGAAGTAATTCAATCCTTCTTCACAATAACAAATACAACTTGAATGAATAATTATAACACCACCATAATATGAGTAAATATCAAATATCATTTTATCTAAGTAACACTCAGCATCTTCTTTACAGTGGTGATTTATCTGAAATTTCAGCTTAGTTTGAATGGAATCATCATTTTTGTTTAACTTCATCATCAGCAACTTTGATAATACTTCTTCATCAGGTTTAGAGTTGTAGCTTTCTACAAGTTGTTCAATTGCTTCTTCATTCTCTTTCGAATCTACTTCTATTCTTCTTCTTTTCTACATCGAATTAATAAAAATATATACTGCATAAATACTTGAAGGTTTATTAGAATTACTCATAAAATTGTGTTTTGTTTCAAAAATATAGTCGTTATGATTGAGATATTTTTGTGTTATTCTGAATAAATACAACTAAATTACTAAAATGCTATTCCTGTGAATTGAAAATAATACAGAAATAGTTCCATCAATTAAAATTGGAAAGTATTTTAAACATTTTGAAAATGTATTTGTTTCAGTTGAAGTTAAATCATTCACTAAAACTATAATCATTATATTTCATGCAATCTAAATTATTTTTTTTACATTATTCATTCCAATCCCATTTTCTCTATTTCATTTTTATAATCAATTCTTTCTTCTATTTTCATATTATTTTATACTCAATAAACCAAATACTAATGTCATTTTTTTATCAAATTCTAAACAACAGAACAACAACAAGAAGCAGATAAAACAAAAAATGAAATATCAAGTTTTTTGTATTATTTTTTGATTTTTATACATTTACAGATTCTATTTAAGTAGATTAAAATCACTCTAATAAACAAAAGCATATGAATATTTTCATTATTTTTATGTATCTATACTTCTTGGTAATAAACTGAATATTTCACATCCACTCATTTTCATAAACAACATATTCTCTTTATTTATTATTTCTATTCCACTTAAATCATTTAAATCACTTAATAAACATAAATAGTTATTATATAAACTTCGCTCTTTTGGACTTGCTATTCCTTTTCGAACTTTCTCATGCATTAATTTTAAACATTCATAAAATTTAGTATAGATTTCTTCGAATATATTCAACAAATATTCATTCTCATTTATACACTTTTTCATTCTTTCATAATCTTTACTATTCAAATATTCTTTTACAAATCGATTATTTTCTACTATTTCTAACAGATTCTCACTTTTTAAATCGAAATTCAATGACTAATATATAATATATATAATAATATACACTTATAAAACTACACACTTCATTCTTCTCACTTAACCATTTCAACACATTATTCAACAAACTATCATTCATTTTGTCTTTCAACATGATTCGTAATATGTTGTTTATTAAACCAATATTCATTTGGATATTTAAATCTAACCATACTTGACAATCATTGTTTATTGTATTTTCTCTAGTTAAATCAAATAAATCTATAACAAAATAATAATAATATATAAATATATAAATACTTGAAAAAGAAAATGAACTTTTTATCTTCAATTCAAATTCTTTCATTATTTCATTCAATTTTGGAAACTCTTTATATTCCATATATTCATTCATATTATGATTCATTATTATATAAACTCTCAACATATCATTCTTATCACCACTTTCTCCATTATTCTCATTTATTATTATATATTTCACAAATTCATCTATATTCTTCAAACTGTATAATAAATAATTATCACATATGTTTTGTAAAGCAGCTACACACTTCTGTTGTCTTGTTTTATTTGTTCCTTCTCTATATCCAAAGGATAATTTCATTATCATTATATCTTCTTTTATTTCTTTGGTTATATTTAAATGCTTTACAATATTGTTATAATTCTTTTCATTGTTATTTTTTAGTTTCAAATTCATCTCAAATCCACTCTTCAATAATACTCCTATTTCATCTTTTATATGGATTTTACACATGTTATTATTATTTAAACTTATTCCTTTTAATTTATTATATTTTATTACATTTGGAATTATTTCATGTAAGTAGTTTAATCCATTTATATATTTATTCCAATATTTGGTTATTTCATTTCCTACTTTAGATATTGCACTTATTAAATACCATTCACTTTCTTTCTTTTTATTTCCTCCTTTTATATTCATTAACTCAGATTTGGTTGAATTAATTCCTGGAATATTCATTGTAACTATGTTATTAAATAATAATATATACATCTTCTTTTATTATTTGGATTATTGTTATTGTTACTGTCTTTTAGAGACTTTATTCTGGATGATTCAGCATTTGAATGAATTGTTTCATTATCTATTTTTATATCTAAATACAATGTTAACTTCATTAAATCTCGATTATTGTTATTATAAACACTTGTTATATATTCTGTAAATTCTTTTATATTTATTGGAAATTTCAATTCTATTCATTAGTATTAGATTATATAATATACCTTCATTTTCACTACGGCTTATCACTTCATTTTCATTTTCACTCACACTATCTTCTTTTTCTTCCTCTTCATCTAATTTTATTAGTGTCACACTCTTCTTTATTGCTATTAGAATATCTTCATATGATTCTTCATTTAAAACTCCTTTATTAAACAAATCAAAGTATTTGAATATCTCATTCACTGTTTTATTTCCTAATTCACTCAATTTATTGTTCTTAAAGTATTCTAACACTTCTAACTCTTCTCTTTCTTCAGTATTTTCATTTATTGCATTCTTTAGTTTTTCTGCATCAATTCCTATTTCTTTCAATGAGCCTTCAATTCTCTGAAGTTTTTTTAAGGTAGAATTCTTTTGATCAGTCAAACTCATAAAAAAACGAAAAACGAAACGAATATATTATTTGAATTATCAAACATTCTCTTCAAACTTATTGAAATATTTCAACCATTATTGCTATTAAAAGCAAAAGAAACAACAATATAACATTGTTACAATTAATACAATTAAATTATTATCCTTAATTAACTAAATAACCACTTCATTACCTCGTAATAACAAACCCCAACCAATTAATCTCCAATGCTTGTTTAAATAACGATTAATAGCTACTTTTTCACCAATTTCAGCGCACACAGGTTTTTGTAGTTTTATTCTAACTTTTGATTTATCAAAGGTTATAATTGTAGCAGTACTAGTTACACAACCAATATTCAATGTTAGAAATTCTCTATTTTTGAAACCTTGAACTTTGTTCTTTTTTGAATTATTTTCACTATCTTTCACACCTAACACTCTCCTCAGCAAATAATAACTGATTTCTATTTCAGTATATATTTTTGGCAATGTTCCAACTATTCCTAAGTTTTTCCCAACCAATCTATCATTAATTGACAGACTTGGATCAATATTTGTACCAACACCTATTAAACCACCAGGTATAGCAATATCTAATGAATTCTGTTCAGCAAATAATGATATTATTTTTGTATAAATTGGAATAATGGTAAATCCTCCTTTGTTATTAATTTCAACTCTTCCAGGTCGAATTTCTATTTCATCTCCTACTCGTAATACACCTTTCATTAAACTACCACCAGCTACTCCACCTTTCAAATCATCTATAGAGATACCTGGACGATTTACATCAAAACTACGGATTATTATTAATCGACCAGCACTTGTAAAATCACGAGGAGGAATTGGAATTGATTCAACAATATATTGACATACTACATCAATATTATACTTTAGCACGGCGCTTATTGGAATTATTGGAGCACTGGCTGCTTCAGTACCATCTACAAATCGACGAATTGCATTATATTGTTCCATTGCAGCATCTTTTCGAACTAAATCGATTTTGTTTTGTAAAATTAATATGTGTTTTAATTTCATTATTTCTACAGCAGCTAAATGCTCGGATGTTTGTGGTTGTGGACAAGTTTCATTTGCTGCTATTAACAGTAAAGCAGCATCCATTACAGCTGCTCCATTCAACATTGTTGCCATATATATCTCGTGTCCGGGACAATCAACAAAGGAAACATGTCTCTGCAAACGCATTGTACCTCCACATCCTTCTCTTGTGCATTTTGGATCTGTATTCATTGAACTGCCAAAAGATTTGTAACAAGAGGGTCTATTTATCATATTTATTCATTTATACGGTGGACATTCTGGATTATCACATTTGAATATTTTAGCATTAGCATATCCTAACTTTATAGTGATATTTCTTTCTAATTCTTTTCTGAAACGAATAGTCTATTTAAATATTATCGAATTTAATTTGTACTTGAACTCCAGTAATAGCTTTTACTACAGTTGACTTACCGTGAGATACATGGCCGATTGTTCCTATAAATGAAATCTATTTCTATTATACCAATATTAATAGTTGCTTGTTTAGCCATAATATCTGGTGAAAGTGGATTTAGTTCACTTAAATCATGCATCGATGACATAAATCAATTATAAAATCTAAAAAAACTCAAGCCTTTTAAAGAGAATCAAATTATTTTGAATTTTAAATTGTTTTTTAATAACTTATAATGGCAACATTAGCAGCTAAACCACAGCTTGGTGTGGAGCAGTATATTTTTAACAATTAACGAATATATAGAGATGGAATTCGTTCACATTTTCAAGTAATTGTGAATGGACAAGTCAATTATGGTAAGAAAGTATATATTTGAATTTATTAAAATGTAAAATTAGCTATACGATTCAAATTGTATTAATTGTAAATACAGTTATGTATATGGTCAAGATTGGCAAGTTTTGACAGTATGACATATGATTAGCATTATATTGCACTATAAATAGGGTTTAGAAGATGGAATAAGCCAATATTCAAGAAGAACAACAAGTAGTGAAGATAGTAGATTTGTATGGAATTTCCCTATAGATATAACATTTCGATCAACAAATCCATTCGGTTGGCCTAGAATCATTCTCTCCGTATATTTAAAATAATGATTTTTACTAAGTGTTAGGTTTATGCACTGGATTCAAGAGGAAATGATATAGTATTAGGTTATGGATCAATGTTAATTCCTACTCAACCAGGATTATATCATCAGGATGTTTATTTATATACTCCAATCTCGTCTTCTAAATTAAGAGAGTTTATTGCATGGTTAACAGGAGAAAGAACAGAGGTATATAATATATATAAGTTTTGTAATTGAAATAGTTTTATAATGCTAATTTTGTAGCTGATAGCAGAGGAAGAGAATCGACAAGAGTGAAGTGTTCAGGTTTAGTAAATATATCATTAAACGTAGTGACTCGACAGATGGAATTATGTGGATTTAGCAACACCAGAAAATTAAAATAACAATAAAATCGAATGAAATTTAAAAAATAAGAAAAGCTATATATTAATTTAAAAGTATTATCTACTTTTTGCCCTTTCCCTTTCCTTTACCATCATCAGAAGCACCACCAGCAGCTTCCATAGCCTTCTTCTTTTCAATCTTGGCTCTTAAAGCTGCTGCGTCTCTAAAAATATATATCAATAAATAATACGATTCATTTCTTTCATATACTGAACCACCTCTTCCTTCTTTTGGATGTGTTCTTTCAGCTCTTGCTGCAGCTCTAGCTCTGTCTACTTCTCTTCTATTGCCACTTAAATAAATTAAGGTAAACTTTTTAAGAGTTTAATATCAAAGGATATGAGACATCTCGGCAGAAGATATAAGTTAAAAAAACTACAATATTCTAGAATGTTTTAAAATTTATATCGTTTTTTATGTTATGTAAATTACATTAAATTACACTTCATTTTTATATCAAGCCAAACATAACATTTCATGGCAGATATACCTATTAAAGAACTCAGTCCATTAACTCCTGAGATAATGGCAAAGCAGGCAACAATAAACATTGGTATATGAATTTATTTTTAGTGTAACAGGAACAATTGGTCATGTTGCTCACGGTAAGTCAACTGTAGTAAAAGCTATTACTGGAGTTCAAGTACAAATTAAATTCGATAATATTTAAATAGACTATTCGTTTCAGAAAAGAATTAGAAAGAAATATCACTATAAAGTTAGGATATGCTAATGCTAAAATATTCAAATGTGATAATCCAGAATGTCCACCGTATAAATGAATAAATATGATAAATAGACCCTCTTGTTACAAATCTTTTGGCAGTTCAATGAATACAGATCCAAAATGCACAAGAGAAGGATGTGGAGGTACAATGCGTTTGCAGAGACATGTTTCCTTTGTTGATTGTCCTGGACATGATGTATATATGGCAACAATGTTGAATGGAGCAGCTGTAATGGATGCTGCTTTACTGTTAATAGCAGCAAATGAAACTTGTCCACAACCACAAACATCCGAGCATTTAGCTGCTGTAGAAATAATGAAATTAAAACACATATTAATTTTACAAAACAAAATCGATTTAGTTCGAAAAGATGCTGCAATGGAACAATATAATGCAATTCGTCGATTTGTAGATGGTACTGAAGCAGCCAGTGCTCCAATAATTCCAATAAGCGCCGTGCTAAAGTATAATATTGATGTAGTATGTCAATATATTGTTGAATCAATTCCAATTCCTCCTCGTGATTTTACAAGTGCTGGTCGATTAATAATAATCCGTAGTTTTGATGTAAATCGTCCAGGTATCTCTATAGATGATTTGAAAGGTGGAGTAGCTGGTGGTAGTTTAATGAAAGGTGTATTACGAGTAGGAGATGAAATAGAAATTCGACCTGGAATTGTAAGGACAGATTCAAGTGGAAAAAATAAAATATCTCCTATATACACAACTATCGTATCTTTATTTGCTGAACAGAATTCATTAGATATTGCTATACCTGGTGGTTTAATAGGTGTTGGTACAAATATTGATCCATACTTGGCTAGATCAGATTACTTAGTAGGAAGAAACTTAGGTCATAAAGGAAGTTTACCTCCACTATATAATGAAATAGAAATTAGTTATTATCTATTGAAAAGATTACTAGGAGTAAAAGCACACGGTAAACAGGCGAAAGTGGAAGGATTGAAATCTAAGGAAATTTTGAATGTAAATATCGGTTCTGTTAGTACTTCTGTGAGTGTTATATCCATTACTACTGCTAAGAAAGGCAAGAAAAGTCAGGAAGGTGATGTAGCTAAATTATCATTAGCTATTCCAGTATATTTACATTTTTTTTATTATTATTTTAATAGTCTTGTGCTGAAGTAGGTGAAAAAGTTGCTTTAAGTAGAAAAATTGGTAATCATTTCCGTTTAATTGGTTGGGGATTAATATTAAGAGGTGTAGAAGCTTCAATGGATTAAATATATTTTATTTCTATTGTTTTTTTTTCTATTATTATTTATCTTGTTGTAAATGAAAATGTTGTTGTGGTTTGATTCTTGTCAAACCTTTTTCAATTTACATTTTCATCATCATGAAATTAGACCCAAAGATAATGCGGTATTGTTTTAATTGTATTATTTTACAAAATAGTTATATGAGTTCAGAACATTTCCGTGTTCTAACCGCAATAGAGATGGGTATGAAGAATCATGATCTTGTGCCACTTCCTCTAATTGCTTCAATATCTGCATTGAAACATGGTGGTACTCATAAGATAGTATCTGACTTGTTGAGAGATAAATTAGTTTCACATGAAAGACAACAGTATTTAATCATATATAATTGTAATTTAAAAATAGATATGATGGATATAGATTAACATATTTAGGTTATGATTATTTAGCTCTTCGATCTATGGTAAAAAGAGGAAATATAGCCGCTGTTGGTCAAAAAATGGGTGTTGGTAAAGAATCAGATATTTATATTGTTTCTAATGACAAAGGTGAATTATTAATATTGAAACTACATCGACTGGGTAGAGTATCATTTAGATCAATAAAAACAGTATGAAATATCAATAATCATAATATAATATATAGAATCGTGATTATTTACAAAACAGAACAAGTGCATCATGGATGTATATGTCTAGATTAGCTGCATTTAAAGAATATGCATTTTTAAAAGTATTTTTTTTTTATTATCTAAATTTAATAAATATATATATATAGTCGTTATATGAAAATGGTTTTCCAACACCAATTCCCATTGACCATAATAGACATTGTATATTAATGTCATTATGTGAAGGTATTTGTTTAAACCAAGTAAATGTCATATCAAAGCCAGAATATGTAAGAGATGAAATGTTGAATTTAATAGTGAAATTAGCATCATATGGTTTAATTCATTGTGATTTTAATGAATTTAATTTAATAATAAATGATGATTTGAAAGTTACTTTAATTGATTTCCCTCAAATGATTTCAACTGATCATAAAAATTCACAATAGTATATAAATAAATATAAAAATATAATTCTATATTATTTTTATTAAATAGTTATTTTGATAGAGATGTTGGTTGTGTTGAAAGATTCTTCAGAAAGCGATTTGGTTTATTGTCACCTGAGTTACCAAAATTAAAAGATATTGTAAAAGAGAGAGAATTGGATATTGAAGTAGAAGCTTCTGGATTTAGTAAAGTTGAAAGAGAACAATTAGAGAATGTATTTTTATTAATTATTTTTATTTTTATTAGATGATTGAATATGAACATGAACATATTGATGAAATTGAAATAAAAGAAGAAGGTGAAGAGGGTGAAGAAGAAGGAGATAATAATGAAAAAACAACAGATGAAAAAGATGATGAGAAAATAGTAAAAATTGAATTAAAAGAAGATGTAGAAAAAGATGAAGATGAATTAAAAGAATTAGAGCAGAATTTAAAAAAAGTGGAAATAGAAGAAGAAGAAGAAGAAAATGAAGAAGAAAATGAAAATGAAAATAAAACAAAAAATGGAAAGAAAATATGTTTTCACTGTGGTAAAGAAGGTCATATTGAGAGAAAATGTCCTGAATTAATACAACCGAAAGAAAAAAAGCAAAAAGACAAAAAAGAAAAAAAAGAATTGAATGATGTTGATATAAAGAGAAAGATACGTAATGAAATGGTGAGTAGATATAACAAGAATAAATCAACTAGTAGAAACATATTGAAGAATAAAGAAGCTAGGAAGATAAGAGAAGAAATTAAAGAGAGAGGTGAAGGATTTTTCTAATTTATTTCTTTAATAATCATCAATTTCGTTTATGTTATGTTTAAAAGGTTTTTGAACTGTTTGTATATAAGATAAAAATTGTATAGGTTTGATAATGTAGTTTGTGAGAAACGATTTTATTTTTTTTAATCCATTTTTTCATGTTACCTGAAGTGGATAAGAGAAGATCCTCTATACTTTCTCGTGAATTTGTATTTTTTGTATCATAATAAGGATAGAAAGAAGCTGCACTGACAAGGCAACAAAAAAATAGTAGTGCTGATCCTTTGTCACTCGATGAATTTCATGGATTTGAGAGTAACTATCAAAAAGTATTCTTAAATATTGTTATGTTAATAGCTTGATCAATGTGCTAAAGATTGGAAAAGTTTGAAAGCATTAGTAGAAAAGAGAAATTCCAAAATAAAAGAAGATGAAGATTTTAAAGTTTCTAACACACCTAGAAGAATGTCAAGAATATCATTTTCAATATCTAGAACAAGCATAACAGGACCAGGTCCATCTTTACTTGGAAATGGTGAATGTGTCAGAAAAAGTCAATTATTGAGTGGTATAAGTAGAGAAGACTTGAATGAAGTAGATTCACCATTTTCATCCACATATAATAGTCGAACATCTACACAAACTGAAAATGAGTTGAATATACATTCACTATATAACAGTGACTCTGATAAATTATCAATACGAGTTCATAAACCCAATGAAAATGAAAATGATAAAGAAAATGATAAAGAAAATGGAGGTGTTTGTGATATAATGAAATCTCCAATTAAAATCAACCAACAGAATAGAAATACACAAAATAACGCGTCTTCATCAGGAACAACTCCAAAGGTAACAGTTCGTAAGAATATCTATCCAATAAGAAGAGTTACAGGATTAAATCCAAATCTAAATGGAAATGCAATAATGAATTTATATGGTAAAGATGCTTTTGATTATACAAAGCAAAAAGGTTCAAAACATATCGATTTAGAGAAATTAGAAAGTCCACGATCTGGTACAACCTCACCATGTGAATATGATTTACCAATAAATACACAATTTCTTACAGAGAATCGAAATGATTGTAGATTTGATGGAGATGGAAATGAATTAGAGAAAATAACTAAAACATTAGATGAAAAACTGCCTGGAATTGGATATTATAGTAATGACACACCTGAACCAAAGTATTATTTATTATATATATTTATATTTATATTTTGATTAGAGATAATGGAATGTGTTTTATCAAAAGTACAACACATGACTATCAAACAATCGCTTTAAATAACAATGGATGTTTAGTTATATCTGTTTATATTGGTGCTAGGCATATTAATAAATACAATGTAAAATTTAAACATATTTATTGTACATATGATACAAAATATCCAAATCAAGTGTTGTTATGGAAAGATAAACCGAAATGTTATTTAACAATGATTCCTATAAGTAAATGGAAAGAATTAAATGATATTTATTATCAATGGAAAGTGAAGAAAAGGAGAGAAATGGAAAGCACTAATAATAATAATATTAACACAGATAACACTAAAAATAATGAAGAGATATTATTATATAAATCAACATTAGAAGTCAATACAACAAATTCCTCCATAGTAAATAATGATGAATATAATGATATTCTAACCAACAGTTTAATCAATGATTTAGAAAATAATTATGATAAAAATCCAATATCTTCTCCAATCAGTATTAATCCACAGATTAGTAAAGGTTGTAAGGCTTCAATAAATGAATCAAAATCTCCCAAGTCTCCTACATCGCCTCGTTATATACCACAACCACCACTTTATGATAGAAGTAAGTTAGAAACTACTAAAGACCTTAGAACTCCCTATAGTTCATTTATAGCTAAATCTATACTTTCGCCAAGATATACTGCTGCTGCAAATAAAGAGAGGGAGAAGGAAAGAGAAGATTTGGTTTATGCTAATCCTACACCTCCTGGTATCGCAAAACCGAAGATTTATAATCCAATATCTGCTAGAACCATGAAAACTTTTTGTAGTTCACCTAAAAACGTAAAGTAATTTGTAATTTAGTGTTTATATTCATTGTATATGTATATTGAAGTCATATTTTTTATTTTATTTCATTCACGATCCATATGAAAATATAACAGCATAACAATAACATAATAGTATAAACATTCTATTTCACTATCTAATTCATCAGATATTTGGAGTATAATAAAAACCCTTGAATATTAAGCAAAAAAATAACTGAACTTCGAACACTGTTCGCTTGAGTAATCAAATTAATTTTCTATTTTTTTTAACCCTCTACATGAATCCAATGTCGGATATTAACTCAGACATGAGTGCAGCCAATGCAATACATGATATATCAATGCCTATCAATCCACAGGTATGACCGCCTTCATTTTACTTTTTTAGTACCAAATATCATCTAGCTATTCAGAACAATTCAATCAATTAAACCAATTTTGGCATGAACAACAGACAGATATGGAAATGATAGATCCTTACAGTTATGACTTTAAAAGCAATCCTTTACCACTAGCAAGAATAAAAAAGATAATGAAAAGTGACAGTGAAGTGAAAGTATATTTTCAAATCTATTTTTGATAGATGATTAGTGCAGAAGTTCCAATTCTATTTGCTAAAGCATGCGAACTATTTATTATGGAACTGACTATGCGATCATGGTGTAATACAGAAGAAAATAAAAGAAGAACCTTACAAGTATTCTAAATATTGGTTTATTATTATTTATAGAAAAATGATATAGCCTTAGCAGTTACAAAATCAGATGTATATGATTTTCTAATAGATATAATCCCGCGAGAAGAAACAAAAGCACCAAAGAAAGATGATTATGCCTATCATACATCGCAGCCACCTCAACAACCACAGCCACAAGCTCCTCCTCCTCCATCTAACCCAACTACAGCAACTACATCAGACAGTAGCTTATATTATTATAATGATCGTTTAAACCCCAGTCAACCGTTCTATCATACCCATGAAGCATATTTTATGCAGCAGCAACAGCAACAGCAACAGCAACAACAACAACAATTAATGACTCAAAGAATGATGATGAATACTACAAATATTCAACAAACTTGGTCAGGCGATCCAAATCAAGTAGCTGATACAAGTATTAATTCATTAGATAGTTCTTCCAATGGATATTTGACTAATCGATAAAATTAATTAAAAGAATATATATATTATTAAAAAAAAGACTTTACTTTAATTTTAAAATATTGAAAATTTGTTTTTTTATATATAAATTTTGTGTTTTTCCTATTTAAAAAAATGTAAATGAATAAAAATATAAATTATTATTAACTGTTTTTCTTTTCCAGACATTTTTATAATGAAACCATTCCTGTATAGAATAGGAATATAATTAAAAGAACCAACACGATTATCATTATTATACATTTTAGTTTTCTTGCCTTCTTCTGCTCTTCAATAGCTCCTCGTAATTTCTCATTCCCTTCTTTTATATTTTGATGTGCTTCTTTCACATTTTTCTCAATTCGATTTAATATTTCACCTTGTTCTGCAATCTATTATAAATAAATAAATAAATAATATATATTATATACTAAAACAGCCATATCTTCAAATAACCTCTGTATTTGCTTCACAGATCTAACTAATTTTTGGACATCTTTATATTTATCCTGTACTTGATTATACATATCCTGAATCTGATTATTGATTGGTCCAGATAGTGCTTGTTGTATATACTGATTAGGATCACCATTTTGAATAATCTCATCGATTTCATTTTCTTTTAACTCAGGTTTTATCATCTTTATTTCTCTACTTACTTTGTTATTAATTGCTGTTTTATATTCTTCTTGAGTTGCTTTGTATTTATTAGCTGCATTTATATATTGTCTGATTAATGTTTGTCTTACATTCTTTCTTATCTTTAATCTAGCATTGGAATGGTTTGGATTTTCTTCATATTCTTTTGTTTTTGTTTCTAATATATCTAATGATTTCTATTTAAGGATAGAATCAAAATCTTACTTTAATTGTCTTTAATTGAAAGTTTGTGGAGTTTAGTAAAGATTCTAGTCTTTCACTGTTTTCTATACACAAATAAGGATGATATCATACGCCTAACTTTATCTGGTTGAACTTCTTGTAAAGATGCATTCTTTATATCATTAATGAAATTACAAGTTCCACTAATTGATTATATTGAATTTAATATACTCTATTTCATAAATCTGTTGTTGAATTATATCAACACCTTCAAAAAATTCTGGCATAAACTTTTCATCTAAAGTCAGCTTGATTTTCTTCTCTTTTTCAGTTTTATCAGGCCTAAATGATAAATAAACTAATCATACATCTCTAAAAATAGAAATTAGATTAAAACTGAAAATCAAGGTGTATGAAAATACAAATATTTTTCAATAACCCGTTTTTCAAAATTTTTCTTTTCATTTTTCTCGATATATATAATATATGTTTTTGAATAAAATTACTAGAATCACTCGATTTCGAAAATTTAATGCATTTAATCCAAAAAAATCATATTATCATCTTTATTTACGAGAAGAAGAGCCAAAAAGTCGTATAGTATGGATGCATTATGGATTTTGGACATTTGCAGTTGGAGGAATTGGTTTGTACTATTACTATCAAAGAAAGATTGGTATTTCAAATGCATATTCAAAAAGTATAAAAAAATAGTTTACTATAAATAGGACTTAAGTATAAAGACCCAATAGTAGGTATAAACATGAAATATCATTGGAGTAATACTTCAGCAATGACAAAAATCATCGATTTCTTAGAAAAAAATCCAAATTACCTTCCTTATATATCTTTCCCATTAGTAAAAATGATTGTACAACACTATAAAAGATATGTAAAACCATCTAAAAATATGAAAAGGTTATTAATTCTAATGTCTAAAAACGAAGATGCATTTATGTCTTTATTACAAAGAGGAGGAATATATGTATAAATAATAATTTATATATATATAGTTATTAATAAACTTGAGTAAATTAAATGGAAATGAAGAATTTGAATTGAATCTCAATAGATTTATTGAGAATCATGAATGTGTATTTCTATATAAAAATATCATTTCTAATTTTACTATATTTTCTTCTTTGTTTTCTTTAATTTGATGGTTTTTTTTTAATTGATCCATCGACATTAATATTATCATGTCGTTTATTGACAATATATTACAATACAGTAAAAGTAACACTTTATAAAAGACTTAGCTTGTGGTTGATGATTGGATTTCTCTCAAAGGGAAATAGTAAAATGCAGTTGAGTGATCTAACACTTCCTAAAACAAGAGTATAATAATAATAATAATAATATATATATATATATATTAAATAAAATAGTATAATAAATCTTTGGTTAATTTGTATTTACAAGTTATTAGTAAGATAGATAAAACAATATTGGAGAAGAATGAAGATGATTTGAAAATAGTTCAAGATAATTTGGATTTTTTAGTTGATTGCTTACAAAGTAATGATTTAGAAATAAAAGTATTATTTATAATGATTATAATAAGTATTATTATATATTTTTTATTAGGCAAATACTTTATCTGCATTTTATACACTGACTGAAAATTCAAATTACTTATATTATTTATTAGATCAACATTTAATTGATATTCTATATGAGTTATTGAATGATCCACGAATATTATGGAATAATAAATTACAAATTTCTACAATGAAAATGATTAATAAATGCTCAACTTGTCATACAAAAGATGGAGTATAAATATAATATCTCTCTCTTTTTTTAATTTATTTTATTAGAAATATATATTTGATAAAGAATATGACTTAATCAACAATCCAATAGAGTTATATACTGTACTTCCAGAAGATTCAAGTAGTGAAGCAACTTATATTGGTATGTGGAGTCAAAGAATCTTAAACTGGCTAATGAACAGTGAAGGAGAGACAGAAAAGAATGCAATTGAGACAATGATCAACTTAATAAAATATTCAGAAAGAAGTGAAGAAATACTACAGAAATGGACTTTTACAATTATTGAATCAATCATTAAAAATAGTCCAACAGCTATAAGAGATGAATTATATAAAGAAATATACAGAGGTGGAAATTTTAATTTGTATTTGAATGAAAAGAAGACCATTCCTACTGAAAAAGAACAAAGACATTCACTGAGGGCTTTATCTGTAGTATCAGAGGATCCTTTATTTAAGAAAGTATTATTAGAGAAAGGAATATTGTTTATATTGAAAGAATATAGTAAAAGTGATAATAAAGTTGTATTGAGACAATGTGCTAGAGTTATTGCGAATTTAACAAGTGATTCTTCACAAGAATCTGTATTTATATATATATATATATATATATATATATATATATATATTATATTATAGTTTGAAGTTGGTAAAATATTAAATGAAGAAGAATGGGTTAAAAAGTTCAAGATATGGCTTGAATATGATGATATCAAGCTTTCCTACCAAACTATTCGAATTGTCCAAAATATCAGTAATAAAAATGAATATTATGGAGATGGAGTTTATTTATTGTATCCTTCACCACTCAGTGAATTAAAAGAAGATAAATCAAAGATTAATCAGTTGATGAAAGAAGGAAATAGAGAAAAAGAAGAAGAAGAAGAAGAAGAAGATAATGAAAATGATGTGAATAATGGTAGAAAAGATGCAATACTCAATAAGAAGATCAATTTAGAAGAATCTAGTGAAAAAATAAAAATAAAAGTAATTGAAATGAAAGATGATATTAAAAGTATTATCAATAAAACAGATAAAACAGTAGAATTTGAATCAATCAAAAACAGTTTAAAAGAAGATGATAATAATGGTAATAATAATATAGAAGAAGAAAAGACAATAAAACAAAAAAATAATAGTAATGAAAAAGATATAGATAATGAAAATAATAAACAGAATGTAGATATCATTTTAATTCATGGATTAAGAGGTTCTTTTTTCTCCACTTGGAGAATTGGAGAAAATAATGAAACAAACTGGCCAAGTATGTGGCTTCCAAAATCCTTAGAGAATTACAACATTCGAATAATATCCATTGGTTATCCTACACATTTAGTTACTTGGGGAACAGCAAGAAGAGATGAAGATGTTATTTCAATAGCAAATACTGTGAAATATAAATTGAGTTTATGTGGAATTGGAAGTAATCCGATTATATTTATTACTCATTCATTAGGTGGAATATTAGCAAAAGAATTGTTATGTCAAGATGAGTATATATATATATATAATATAATTCAATTATTTATGAATAGAGATTCAATAATTAGAAAACAAACAAAAGGAGTAGTGTTTTATTGCACACCTCATTTTGGCTCTCCATTATTAGCAGATAAAAACACTTTGTTATATTTTGCTAGTGCTTCTGCTTTAGTTTATGGTTTGAAACCGAATAGTAAGTATTTGATTAATTTGAATAATAATTTTATTGATTTTGGAATAAAGTGTTTAAGTATTGGTGAAGGAAAATCGATGTATATAAATAAATATTGGAATGCTGTAGTTGTTCCTAAAGAATATTCAAATCCTGGAGTTGGAGATTATGTTTATTTAAAGGAGTATAATCATGTTGAATGTTGTAAACCAGAAAGTGAAGAGGATAGAAGATACACGTTAGTATTGGATTTCATTCAAGATTGTTTAAGTAGTATGAATTCTTAAGATATTTTATCAGTAATTACTTTTATATTGTTGTTTCTTTTGCTTTTAATAGCAATAATGGTTGAAATATTTCAATAAGTTTGAAGAGAATGTTTGATAATTCAAATAATATATTCGTTTCGTTTTTCGTTTTTTTATGAGTTTGATTGATCAAAAGAATTCTACCTTAAAAAAACTTCAGAGAATTGAAGGCTCATTGAAAGAAATAGGAATTGATGCAGAAAAACTAAAGAATGCAATAAATGAAAATACTGAAGAAAGAGAAGAGTTAGAAGTGTTAGAATACTTTAAGAACAATAAATTGAGTGAATTAGGAAATAAAACAGTGAATGAGATATTCAAATACTTTGATTTGTTTAATAAAGGAGTTTTAAATGAAGAATCATATGAAGATATTCTAATAGCAATAAAGAAGAGTGTGACACTAATAAAATTAGATGAAGAGGAAGAAAAAGAAGATAGTGTGAGTGAAAATGAAAATGAAGTGATAAGCCGTAGTGAAAATGAAGGTATATTATATAATCTAATACTAATGAATAGAATTGAAAATTCCAATAAATATAAAAGAATTTACAGAATATATAACAAGTGTTTATAATAACAATAATCGAGATTTAATGAAGTTAACATTGTATTTAGATATAAAAATAGATAATGAAACAATTCATTCAAATGCTGAATTATCCAGAATAAAGTCTCTAAAAGACAGTAACAATAACAATAATCCAAATAATAAAAGAAGATGTATATATTATTATTTAATAACATAGTTACAATGAATATTCCAGGAATTAATTCAACCAAATCTGAGTTAATGAATATAAAAGGAGGAAATAAAAAGAAAGAAAGTGAATGGTATTTAATAAGTGCAATATCTAAAGTAGGAAATGAAATAACCAAATATTGGAATAAATATATAAATGGATTAAACTACTTACATGAAATAATTCCAAATGTAATAAAATATAATAAATTAAAAGGAATAAGTTTAAATAATAATAGCATGTGTAAAATCCATATAAAAGATGAAATAGGAGTATTATTGAAGAGTGGATTTGAGATGAATTTGAAACTAAAAAATAACAATGAAAAGAATTATAATAATATTGTAAAGCATTTAAATATAACCAAAGAAATAAAAGAAGATATAATGATAATGAAATTATCCTTTGGATATAGAGAAGGAACAAATAAAACAAGACAACAGAAGTGTGTAGCTGCTTTACAAAACATATGTGATAATTATTTATTATACAGTTTGAAGAATATAGATGAATTTGTGAAATATATAATAATAAATGAGAATAATGGAGAAAGTGGTGATAAGAATGATATGTTGAGAGTTTATATAATAATGAATCACAATATGAATAAATATATGGAATATAAAGAGTTTCCAAAATTGAATGAAATAATGAAAGAATTTGAATTGAAGATAAAAAGTTCATTTTCTTTTTCAAGTATTTATATATTTATATATTATTATTATTTTGTTATAGATTTATTTGATTTAACTAGAGAAAATACAATAAACAATGATTGTCAAGTATGGTTAGATTTAAATATCCAAATGAATATTGGTTTAATAAACAACATATTACGAATCATGTTGAAAGACAAAATGAATGATAGTTTGTTGAATAATGTGTTGAAATGGTTAAGTGAGAAGAATGAAGTGTGTAGTTTTATAAGTGTATATTATTATATATATATATTATATATTAGTCATTGAATTTCGATTTAAAAAGTGAGAATCTGTTAGAAATAGTAGAAAATAATCGATTTGTAAAAGAATATTTGAATAGTAAAGATTATGAAAGAATGAAAAAGTGTATAAATGAGAATGAATATTTGTTGAATATATTCGAAGAAATCTATACTAAATTTTATGAATGTTTAAAATTAATGCATGAGAAAGTTCGAAAAGGAATAGCAAGTCCAAAAGAGCGAAGTTTATATAATAACTATTTATGTTTATTAAGTGATTTAAATGATTTAAGTGGAATAGAAATAATAAATAAAGAGAATATGTTGTTTATGAAAATGAGTGGATGTGAAATATTCAGTTTATTACCAAGAAGTATAGATACATAAAAATAATGAAAATATTCATATGCTTTTGTTTATTAGAGTGATTTTAATCTACTTAAATAGAATCTGTAAATGTATAAAAATCAAAAAATAATACAAAAAACTTGATATTTCATTTTTTGTTTTATCTGCTTCTTGTTGTTGTTCTGTTGTTTAGAATTTGATAAAATAATGATATTAGTATTTGGTTTATTGAGTATAAAATAATATGAAAATAGAAGAAAGAATTGATGATAAAAATGAAAATGGGATTGGAATGCATTTTTGTGATTGTATATATAATGTGATATTTAATTATGAATTCTTAGTTTAAATGAAAGATGGAGGAATGAATAATGTAAAAAAATTAATTTAGATTGCATGAAATATAATGATTATAGTTTTAGTGAATGATTTAACTTCAACTGAAACAAATACATTTTCAAAATGTTTAAAATACTTTACAATTTTAATTGATGGAAGTATTTCTGTATTATTTTCAATTCACAGGAATAGCATTTTAGTAATTTAGTTGTATTTATTCAGAATAACACAAAAATATCTCAATCATAACGACTATATTTTTGAAACAAAACACAATTTTATGAGTAATTCTAATAAACCTTCAAGTATTTATGTAGTATATATTTTTATTCATTCGATGTAGAAAAGAAGAAGAATAGAAGTAGATTCGAAAGAGAATGAAGAAGCAATTGAACAACTTGTAGAAAGCTACAACTCTAAACCTGATGAAGAAGTATTATCAAAGTTGCTGCTGATGAAGTTAAACAAAAATGATGATTCCATTCAAACTAAGCTGAAATTTCAGATAAATCACCACTGTAAAGAAGATGCTGAGTGTTACTTAGATAAAATGATATTTGATATTTACTCATATTATGGTGGTGTTATAATTATTCATTCAAGTTGTATTTGTTATTGTGAAGAAGGATTGAATTACTTCATGAGAATATTGAAACTTATCAATCCAGCAAACTTAAAATTTGGAAAGGATCCCAAGAATAATGATGTTTTCGAAGAGCACTATAATCATATTGATATTCCAATTCAATATTATTCTTTATTTGGATCATTTTTTTCACAGTTAACAAATTTAGAAAAATTGGATTTGTCATGGTGTAATTTTACTTCTCATTTCATTGAATCATTTGTTAAATCAACTCCATTGATGAAATTGAAATATGTTGATCTTCAGTGTATATATATTTTCTTTTTATTCTTTTGAAATAGCTAATCGAATTGGTGTGAAAGGATTCAAATCATTACTTCCATATTTACATTTACTGATCAACGACAAAAATGAATTAAATCTTTTTAACATGAATTTAAATGATGAATCAATGATATTATTATCTGAAGCGTTATACAAATATCCAAATCTTGAGAGTATATGTATTGCAGAAAACAAGAATATTCATTCAAAAGGATTAAAAGCCTTATCCTCCAAATTTCCAATTTCAAAGATTAAATTTGATTTTAATAAAGAGAGTATGGAAATGTTAGTTGATAAAGAATTAATTGGATTGATGAATGATGATGTATTAAATGTGAGTAATTGTGAAATTGATGATGATTTTTTCAAATCATTCATTTCATTAAGATCAGATGAATTCGAAATAATCTGGAGATTAGATTTGAACAGTATAATTTGATATTTTTATATTATTTAGATAATAAACTAACATACAAAAGTATAGAAATACTGATTAACAATTTATCTTCATTTACAAGTCTTGAAGAACTTCAATTGAATGGAAATGAGATAGGAGATGAAGGAATGAAAATATTATCTCCATATTTACATTTATTAAAAGATGGTATTATTAATAAAATCAATTGTTCAAGTATTATTATTATTATGATATTATTTGTAATAGAAATGGGATTATCTTCAATTGGATTAAAGTATTTGTTAGATGGTTTAAAGAAAATTCTTCATGATAATGAAGGTGATGAGTTGACTAGATTCTTTATGAACGAATTAAAAGTAAATAATGAAGAAGAAGATGATGATATAGATAATTTCTATTCAGTTGATATAAGTAATAATAATATAGATTCAGAAGGAATAGAATATTTGATGAATTATATGAAAGAAAGTGATATTATTAATGAATTGAATATTCAAAGTATATTTATGGTAGTTTTTAATTTGTTTAATAGATAATCCAATTGGTAATGCTGGATTTAAGCTATTAATAAACAATTTAGACATGTTATTAGAAAATTATTTAAATAAAATTGATTTAACCAATATCTCAATAGATGATGAAAGTGTGATATTATTAGCTGATAAGATAGATTCAATTTCTTATTGTTGTTCAATAGACTTAAGTGGAAATAATATCAGAATGAATGGATTAAAATCAATTTGTTCCAAAACATTAGAAAAAGAAGAATATCCATTTATTAAAATGAATAATAAAACATGGAGAAAAGAAGAATGTGAATATTATTTGAATTATTGTATTAAAAAGAAAAGAAGAAGTTATGAAAAATGTTATGATTTTTCGAGTATATTATGTGTGTTTATAATGAAATAGATTTAAATGTGAATGATTCTCATATTTCATTAATAAAACAGATTGATTATAAATATCTTGTTTTATCCAATAACAAGATTAGTTGTAATGGATTAAAAGAATTAACAGATTCTTTTCCAGAAGATGTTGTATATATCTCAATTCATAATAATGAAATTGGAGATGAAGGAATAGAGATAATATGTAAATATTTAGATAAATTCTTCATGTTTTCATCATTAAACATCTCAAGTATTTAAAATTCTGTATTGTATTGTATATAGAAATTGTGATGAGTGAAAAAGGATTGATGATGTTAATAGAAAGATTAAAAGATAATATACCATTGACAAATATAAATTTATCAGGAAATGAATTAGATGAAAGAGAATTGAGATTAATGAAAGAAAACAAAGAAGTATTTGAAGATTTAGAAAAATTATCAATAACATTAAAAGAAGATATAGATAAATCAGAATTAAAATCATTTTTAGAAACATTTACATCAATTGGTATAGTAAAGTTGGATGGGATAGAAGAAGAAGAAAAGAAAAATGAGTTTTTAAATGAGTTTAGCAATGTAGTGTAATTGATTTTTAGTTGTAATATTATAATAATATATTGTATATGCGTTTTTTGATATATATCAAAATTGTAATAGTATTTTAGAAAATGGATATAAAATTTTCATATAATAAGCACATATATATTGTATTAACTGATAATGGAAATACAAATTTAAATAAATCCAGTTCTGTTGCTGCTTTACCTCATTGCTACTTGGGCATAGTATTAGAAAATGGAATTCATCATTTTATATTTATATCTCACAATGAAAATGGATTATACATTGGCTGTTCTACTATTAAAGACTATTTTGGTCATTTCATTTATAATCATGATTCTTCCTGTAGTATTGCTATAAATAAAGATAAATTTGTGTTATATGGATCTGGCGGTGAATTTGCTAGAGAAAAAGTAATAAATGAAATAAAATCAAAGAAAGAAGAAAAATATGAGATTATATATAATATGGGCAAACATACTATTATGATAAGACAAGGTAGAAATAAGGAATATTAATATTTAACGACATTAAATCACCAGTAGATACTTTTGTGTGTTTAGATCAGAATTCTTCGGTGTTTATAATAAAGTATTATAAAAAATGAATATATACGTTATGTAATTTTAAGAATTTATATGTTAAAAAAAACAAGAATAAATTACGGTTGTTAGTTACTTTCTAGGATGCCTAGCATCTAACTTACTTTCATTTGCTGTAATTCTTTCTGATTCTTTAACTTCAGCAGGTAAAGATCGACTGATTGTTTCATTTGGTCTAAAATAAGTGTAAATTGCTTTTGTATGCATTATCAATTCATCACCAACAAAATAAAAACTATCACTCTGTGTCTCATTAGGATGTAAACAGATTTGATCAACTATATTCATAAAACAGAAATAAAAATACGCAAATCTTTGTTAAGAGGAGGTACTTTGTAATAAGAAGCCCATTCATTCTCTGAATTTGGAATGCAAAACACAAATTGGAAATCATAACTTTTTAAAAGAGTATCTCTAAAATAATGTCTTTCTATCATTCTAAAATCACGAACTTCTTGTGGTCCAACTTTGAACTTTAATCTATAAAGAGTATAATCACATAATATATACCTAGTAGCAATTATTGGTGCTTCTAATACACCTAATGGAAACTCATAATAGATTTTTCTAAGATCATCAGCGCAACGTGAAAATCTACTTGGCAAATCGTATCTTTGGTCTGGACAACCAATTTGGAAATATTTTTCTTTTGTCTCATCGTTGTATATCTCAAACTCTAAAAATTCTATTCCATAGACATTATCTTCAGGAGAACATAAATAATCTATAAATCAATGATAAATATAGATGAATACCTTTAGTTGGAGCATTCAATTGAAGTATATCATCTGGGGTATAAATATGTGGCATTATTTATTCTATAGAATAACCTTCCAGAAATAATTTGAAATTGAAATTGGTGTGTGAAAAAAATAATTCAAAATTTATAAAAAATATACTCGTTTCTTATTGGCAGTTATTCGTTTTTTAGTTACACATTTATATGGCAGAATATAGAGGTATATCCAAACATATAATAATATATTATGAATAGGCAATACTCCAGAAACACCTTTGATGTTTGGTAAAGAGGGTTTAGAGAATGAACGTCGTAGAAGAGAATTACAAGAAGCATATAGTAGATGTATGATTTTTATTTTTTAGCCTTTAGCTTTAAAAAGGCAAATTGAAGAGAAAGAAAGGATGATGCAAAAGAATCGTTATGATAGATTACATGGAGATTCTCCACAGCAGAAAGTGGGTGTTCTACCTCCAATAGCCCCAATTCAAAATAATAACCCTTCAAGAAGTCCTTATTATGAAAAACCAATAGTAAAACCACCAGAACCTTATTATGATGATCCTCCTCCACCAAAACCTCCAAATCAATATTACAATCCACAGTATATATATAAAATTATATTTATTATAGAAAATTCGATATTCCACAGTCAAACAGTCCATTACCAGCAGCAAAGCTTGAAATAATTCAAGCTCAACCACCTGCGCCGCAATATTACCCGCCTCAATCTCAACAAAATGACAAATCATTCATTTTGTTAAAGAATCAGCTGGATCAATATAATCAAAATCAAAGAGAGAATAGTAACTTAATAAATGAGCTAAAAGGCAGATTATACCAATTAGAGAGTGAATTAAAACATGAAAAAGAGTGGCGAAAGAATTATTCGAAATATAATGGTGATATAAAAGATGTAATAAGTGGAATTCAAAATAAAACTGAACACTTTGAAATGGCTCGATCCAATGATGTAGAACGATTAATTAGTCGAATCAATTTAGTGGAAAAATCAGTGTATGATGTAAAAATGAGTTTTGAGAATATGAATCAAAATTATATAACACGAATGAATGAAATTGAAAATAAAGTCAAAGATATTTCCATTAATACAAATGATTTAAATAACAAACTCTCGTTGGTTAATAATAATATTGATAGATTGAATATAGATTTAAATGGTGTAAAGAATAATATAATTGATTTAGAAAGTAAAGTAAGAGAAGCAGTAAATGGTATAGTAAATGATCAAATGGAACAGAAAGTAGTTATTGATGCTACAATACAGAATCAAAGTGTTGGAGGAATTCCTTTGAATAATATAAATCCATTAATTGATGGTAGTAATGGTGGTGCTATGGATTTTAATAAATGGAGTGGTGTTATACAGAAATTAAAATTGTTAGAAAGTGGATTGAGTGATGAAAAGAAAAGTAGAAAATTATTAGATGATTCCATTCGAAGAGTATATATATATATATATTATATTATATTATTATTTTTAATGTTTGTTAATAGATTGATAATAAATATTCCGATGTATTAACTACAATTAAAGGTCAAAATGACATACTTCAAACATACGAAAATCATGTTCAAGATACAATAGATAAAGGATTTGGTGGATATGATATAAAGCTAAATAACTTAGCAAAGAACTTGGAAATACGATTAAATAAACACAGTCAAGATATAGAAGACTTTAAGCAAGAAATATTAGAGATTGAAACAAAATTAGAGAATTATATAGTCACAGAAATGAAGAATATAAATAATAAAGATAATGAAATAACCAATCAATTAGTGAGTCTTTCTAGTAGGTTACAAGAGATTAGTAATATGAAAATGGAAGGAATTGATAGTGGAAATAGTAAAAATAGTGCAATCTATAAAGAGTTGAGTGATTTGAATAAAGAATTGAATGATGTAAAAGATGAAATTGAAGAGATGAAAAATAGTGATTTAGCTTCAGCTAGAAGTAATAATAATAATATCAATGATGGAATGTCTAATAAATTAATAAGAAGAATTCAAAATGATTTAGACAATCATAATTGTAGAATAAAAGCAATAGAAAGTGATTATATAACTAGACCGCAATTAGAATTAAGTGGTTATAGCTCAACTAATAATAATGGTGGTTTAGCTAATGATGGAAGTTTGAAATTAGAAGCAATAGATAATTTAAGAAATGAAGTTGTAGCACAAGCTGTTATTAATGATTTGTACAATCAAACTAACTTTGAATTATATGAAAAACATGTGACAGATGTAATAAATAAGAATTTGAGAAGAGTGAGTGATTTAGATAAGAAGATAAAGAATTGTCAACAAAGCATTGATTCATTAAGATATGAATGTGATGAAAGACATCGAAATATTGAAAATGAGATTAATAACGAAGCTGAAATCAACAAGAACAGTATTGAAAGAAATGAAGAAAAGATGGAGAAAATACACAATGAAATGAGTCAATTTAGTGAAGAAAATGCAAAACAGAGACAAATAATTAATAACAAGATTGATAATCAAAATGAAAGATTAGAGAAAGTATTGAATGATATTCGTGAAAATAATGAATTGAAAGATTATGTAGAAAAGAAGATAAATGATATTTATGAATTAATTGAAAGTAAACAAATAGCCAATGAAGCGATGGAAAGAGCTTTAGTAGAAGAAAACTATAACAAATTGAAGGATGAAACATTCCACTATTATAGTGACTATCACAATAAATTGGAAGATACAAAGAATGATGTAAAATTGAAGTTGGAACAATATAAGACAGTAACAGATGAAAGTATTATATATATATATATATTAATTTTATATAATTGAAAATAGAAATGAAGCGTATAGAAGATAATAATAACCGAAGACTTAGTGACTGTGAAAATGATATTAATGAGTTGAAAGTAACAGTAACAAATACAAAGAAGGAGGTAAATCAACAATTAGATAATAATAAGAAAGATATGAATTATATAAACAAATCAATGGATAGCTTGAGTTTAACTACAACAATGGATAATTTGAAATGGCAAATAGAATTTGATAATTTATACAACTTCGTAGATCATGCGAATATGAGTGAGATTCGAACGAATTATCATTCATTACAATCTTACTTAGATACATCGATCAAATCATTTGTGAATAGATTCAATAAATTAGAAAGTGAATTAGATAATCGTTTGATCGCTATAAAGATGGATATGACAAAACAAATATATGAGCGAGATTTATTAATCGAAAGAAATAGTAGTAACCCTAAACCATCTAAAATGACAATAGTAACTGGGAATGATGCTTTAAGACCTCCAACTGCTGATTCAACTAATCATGTATATATATATTATTATTAATGATTTTAATATTTGTTTAGGAAGCAATCTATCAATACTTATTTGATGAGAATACAGGTTGTTATTACTTCTTTAACACTGAAACAGGAAGTACGAGTTGGGATCCTCCTGAAGATCTGGATATAATAATATATAGAGAAGGTCAAAAATTAGATGGTGGTTATACTGTTTGTAGAACAACAGAAGGTCGTTTGTATAAGAGAAATGATAGAACTGGAAGTGTTGAAGCTTTGTATAGTTAAATCATATATATTGTAATATATATATATATTATAAATAAATTAGTATTATATTCACTTCTTACTTTATATTTTAATTTTCATATACTATGTGTTTTTTATGTGTTTATTGATAATCTAATGAAAATGTCTCTATAACCAATATTTGATGAATAAATACATTCTCAAAATGTATAAAATCATTTCCATATTTAAAAAAGATTATTCCATATTTAGAAAAAGAAGAATATCCATTTATAGAAATGAATAATAAATCATGGAGAAAAGAAGAATGTGAATATTATTTGAATTATTGTATTAAAAAGAAAAGAAAAGACAATAAATACTATTATTTTTCGAGTATATTATGTGTGTTTATAATGAAATAGATTTAAATGTGAATGATTCTCATATTTCATTAATAAAACAGATTGATTATAAATATCTTGATATATCCAATAACAAGATTAGTTGTAATGGATTAAAAGAATTAACAGATTCTTTTACAGAAAATGTTGAATATATCTCAATTCATAATAATGAAATTGGAGATGAAGGAATAGAGATAATATGTAAATATTTAGATAAATTTATTTATTCTATATCATCATTAAACATCTCAAGTATTTAAAATTCTGTATTGTATTGTATTGTATATAGAAATTGGAATGAGTGAAAAAGGATTGATGATGTTAATAGAAAGATTAAAAGATAATATACCATTGACAAATATAAATTTATCAGGAAATGAATTAGATGAAAGAGAATTGAGATTAATGAAAGAAAACAAAGAAGTATTTGAAGATTTAGATAGTTTATCAATAACATTAAAAGAAGATATAGATAAATCAGAATTAAAATCATTTTTAGAAACATTTACATCAATTGATATAATAGAGCTGGATGGGATAGAAGAAGAAGAAAAGAAAGAACTATCAAAAGAATATTTGAATGTTAAATAATTCAATTATTAGTTGTTTTACTCTATTATTCTTTTATTTGTTAATAATGAAAATGTTTATCATACTATACTGTACATATTTTCATATTTTCTGTTAATATTAAATACTTTCTATATTTGTTTTGATCAAATTATTCAAAATACATTATCAAACCATGATCAAGCCTATATAAATTTCATTTGAGTTTAAAATGTGAATGAAAGAGATTGGTGACTGAATTTATGAATGTGATAAAGTAATTAAGTATCCAGATGAAGAAGATATATATAAAGTGTGTTTAGTAAAACAATTCGTTGAAAGAGTGTAAAGAAAAGAAATAACTCATTGTAGAAATTGTTGATTGTTTAGTTAATAGAAATATGTGGATTAATATAATAGAAGAAGAAAATAGACAAATAATTATGAAAAATGTTGACTATTTTATATTATAGTAGTAATTGAATTATATGAGTGAAATAGTAAATGAATTGAATATATAGTCTAAGAGATTTAAATCTTCCAGAAAGATTAACAGAAAAAGTCAATAGAATAATGAAATGAGTGATATAGATTTTATAGATTGTATATTATTTAAATCCTAAATCATAATTTCCAGAATCATCTCCAACAGCAACTGAAGTAAGTAAAGTATCAACAGAAAGTGCTTGGGCAGTAGGTAATGTAGAAGGAGTTGAATTAGAAATAGATGAAAATACAAATGAAGCTGAAGTATCTAATAATACGATGAAGAAAACAAACAAATTTGCTTTAAAAAAGAAACATCCATTAAATATCTAATATTTTCCTTTAATTTACTTGTTGAAGTTGTTTTTCAAGTGTTAATAAATATGAATATAATAAACAAATATTGTGTTAGAATGATTTCTGTGTATGTAAATAAAAAATTCCATAAATGAAACGACTCAATATTTTGAAATGTTGCATTTGATAGATAAAGTGTTATATGCTAAATTAGCATGTGATATGAAAGTATTATAATTAATTTATTTTTATTAGGAGAAAGAGAGAATAGAAAGAAGTGTTAATGAGTTAGATTTAGTTGTAGAATATGAAACTGATATTCAAAAGTTGAAAGTGTTTAATGTATGTGAAATAAAAGAGAAACAAATATTAAAATTGTTAGAGAATAAGTGTTTGTTGTTAGTTTGTTGTTCCTCCTTCATTTATCGATATAGAGTATATGATATGAATGATTATGGTGAATATATGATATATTGTAGAGAATATTACAGTAGAGACTTGAAAGAGATAGTTTCTAAAAATTGTTTATGTGTGAATGAAATATGTGATATAATAAGTTCAATATGTGATGATGTAATGGTAATGAATGAAAATGAGATTGTAGTAGGTAATTTGAAGAGTAGTAATGTGATATATGAAGAGAATGGTATTTTAAAGTTATGTGATTTATGTTTGAATGAAATAAGAAAAGAAGAAGATATGAGATTGTATGATATATGCTTCACAAGTCCAGAAGAGTTGAATGGATTAGAATATGATAAAGGAAGTGTGATTTGGTCAATTGGGTGTATATTATATGAAATGATGTTTAATAAATTACCATTTTCAGAAGATAATAATATGTTTAAAACAAGAGAGAATATTGTGAGATGTAAATACAATATAGATGTAGAATGTGATGATAGAATGAAAGAGATGATATATAGAATGTTGAAAGTGAAGAATGAAGATAGAATGAGTTTGAAAGAGTTGAAGAAAGAAATGATAAAAATGAGTGAAATATTGATAGATGAAGGTGATAATATGATGATATGTGAAGAAAGAAAAGAAATATTATTAAATAATGATAATACAATTGTTAGACTTCCAATAACATATCCATCAAAATATTATATTGAAAGTGAAAAAAGAGAAGTGATTAGAGATAAATTGATAGAATCCTACAATATTCAACCAAATGAAAGAATATTGTCAATATTATTGATGATGAAAATGTACAAAGAAGATAATTCAATTGAGGATAGATTGAAATTTCAAATACATCATAAATGTAAATATGGAGAATGTAATTTAGATGAGATAATATTTAAGATAGAAAGCAATTATTTCGATAAAGAAAAGATGAAAATAGAACCAGATTGTATATGTTTTTGTGAAGAAGGACTGAATTATTTATTTAGAATATTGAGAAAAATCAATCCAACTAAGCTGTTATTTAGTATTTTTCTATATATTATTATTTGTATAGATCATATTCAAATACCAATTATTCATCAATCATTATTTGGATCATATTTGACTGGATTATCAAATCTACAAACATTATATTTATCATGTTATAATCTTACTTCCTATTTCATTGAATCATTTGTTAAATCAATTCCATTAATGAAATTGAAATATATAGATCTTCGATGTATTTATAATCATATTGTTATTTTTTGAAATAGCTAATGAAATTGGTGCGAAAGGATTTAAATTGTTACTTCCATATTTGAATTTATTAATCAACAAAGACAATGAATTAGATCTTAGAGGAATGAAATTAAATGATGAATGTATGATGTTATTATCATCAGAATTATATAAATATCCAAATCTTAATAAAATAGATATTAGAGAAAACCAAAACATTCATTCAATAGGATTAAAAGCCTTATTCTCCAAATTTCGAAATATATATTGTGATGTTAGTAAAGAATTACTGATTGATAAAGACATTCCTGAATTATTCAAATATATAAACCAATACAATGAATTATATCTGTTTAATTTAGAAATAGATGATGATATTTTCAAAAGATTCATTTCATTAAGATCAAATGAATTGAAAGAAATAGAAGTGTTATATTTGCGTTGTATAATTTGATATTTTTATTATTATATAGATAATAAACTAACATATGAAAGTATAGAGATATTGATAAACAATTTATCTTCATTTCCAAATCTTGAATATCTTGAATTAAATGAAAATGAAATAGGAGATGAAGGAATGAAAATATTATCTCCACATTTACATTTATTAAGTTATATTGATGAGATTAATTGTTCAAGTATCAATACTATCTTTTAATATTCAATAGAAATGGGATTATCTTCAATTGGATTGAAGTATTTATTAGATGGTTTAAAGAGTATTCATCAAAAGATCAGATTGGATATAAGTGATAATAATATAGATTCAGAAGGAATAGAATATTTGATGAATTATATGAAAGAAAGTGATATTATTAATGAATTGAATATTCAAAGTATATTTATGGTAGTTTTTAATTTGTTTAATAGATAATCCAATTGGTAATGCTGGATTTAAGCTATTAATAAACAATGTAATCATGTTAATATATGATTATGATTTGAGTAATATCTCAATAGATGATGAAAGTGTGATATTATTAGCTGATAAGATAGATTCAATTTCTAATTGCAACACAATAAACTTAAATGGAAATAATATCAGAATGAATGGATTAAAATCAATTTGTTCCAAAACATTAGAAAAAGAAGAATATCCATTTATTCAAATGAATAATAAATCATGGAGAAAAGAAGAATGTGAATATTATTTGAATTATTGTATTAAAAAGAAAAGAAGAAGTTATGAAAAATGTTATGATTTTTCGAGTATATTATGTGTGTTTATAATGAAATAGATTTAAATGTGAATGATTCTCATATTTCATTAATAAAACAGATTGATTATAAATATCTTGATATATCCAATAACAAGATTAGTTGTAATGGATTAAAAGAATTAACAGATTCTTTTACAGAAAATGTTGAATATATCTCAATTCATAATAATGAAATTGGAGATGAAGGAATAGAGATAATATATAAATATTTAGATAAATTTATTTATTCTATATCATCATTAAACATCTCAAGTATTTAAAATTCTGTATTGTATTGTATTGTATATAGAAATTGTGATGAGTGAAAAAGGATTGATGATGTTAATAGAAAGATTAAAAGATAATATACCATTGACAAATATAAATTTATCAGGAAATGAATTAGATGAAAAAGAATTGAGATTAATGAAAGAAAACAAAGAAGTATTTGAAGATTTAGAAGAATTATCAATAACATTAAAAGAAGATATAGATAAATCAGAATTAAAATCATTTTTAGAAACATTTACATCAATTGGTATAATAGAGCTGGATGGGATAGAAGAAGAAAAGAAAAATGAGTTTTTAAATGAGTTTAGCAATGTAGTGTAATTGATTTTTAGTTGTTTTACTCTATAATGAAAATGTTTATCATACTATACTATACATATTTTCATATTTTCTGTTAATATTAAATACTTTCTATCAGGGTTGTATAAATAGGTAACCTATAGGTTATAGGTAAAACCTATTATCTAGCTTTGACCGTTGGTCGGTCAAACCTCGAGCATTATTTTGTTAAAATCTATTTTAATTACATGCTGAGTAACATTTGTTTTATACAAACTATCATACTATATAAAATATTATTCCTGCTTCTTGTTTTACTTTAGTTACTATAGTTATGACTAAGATTGGTTGAAATTGTATAAATATCTATACTAATATATTAAAATTCATCTACAAACTACTCAATAGTGATATTTAACATATTTATAAACAACAAGTTATTTTGATGATTAATTTATATTGATTACTATCTCTAAAAAACAAATATTAATGTAATTATAATAATAAATCTCTATTTATGGATATTAATGATTTGTCTTCAATAAGTCTCTTACTTTCTCAGTTTCTGAAAATAAATAAGCATTATAAAACTCTCTTAGAGGTATAATATATCCTAGTTTGAAGCAAAACCTTCTAAATTCTGGTGAGTCTAATATTGTGGTACTGACTGCATTGAAGGTTATTAATTTACATAGATCTTTGTTGACAGAATCTGAATTGACTTTGGCTTTTACCATATGTAATAATCTGAATATTTTATTTTAATCACGTTTTCCAAAACATTTTGAAGTAGTTAAAATGTTACTTCTCTTACATACAGCAATTGAATAAATGCACAACTCTATTGATGTGATAGGGGGTAATGTGATATCCCTATATGGTTATTTATGCTGAGCTTATATATGCCCTTACTTTTGAATTATATAATAATTTAATTAAATTGTTTATACCTTTTTTTAGCTTTATATCTTATGTTTTATTATTCAAATGATCATTATGTATTTCATGATCATTAGGATTACAACCAACAACTATTTCTAGCTTTCCTCTTGATTTTTCGATAGGCATACTAATTATTGTATTGTAGTTTTCCAATGTAGTTAAAATAATATCCTCTGGAAAGTGTTGTGCGCTATTTGACATAGTTGGCAATTTGTCTACCAGATACTTTTAAAACAAACTAAATGTATATTCTTATTTGTCTTGATGAAAAATTGTTACTTTTATACTTACTTTGTTGAGGAGAACGGCTGTTCAAATTTTTAACACCCTATTTCTAGTGGTGTTACAGCCTTTATATTAAATTTCTTCTAGATATAGATAAGTAATTAAGAGTTTCTGAAGCTATCTGTGAATTTCGTTTACTTATGATTAATTCATTTTGACATTAGTTTTAAAATTGAGGTCCAAACAAAAGTGCATAATATCTGCATTTAGGACCTCCAATTATTTTCGTAATAATATGTTTAATTAATGAAAAAATAAACAAAACATTTTCACAAAGCAAACCTCAAGTTTGAATGATTTTAATTTTTTTATTTTTTAAGCTCCTTATACAATACATGAATAAGAAATATTATTATGTGGTTTTATGATTAATATACAAAGACAGAGTGGTGCTAGAATTAAAATATAGTGAATATGTTACATGTTATTTAATAGTTACTAGTCATTTTGGATAATTTAATTAAAATGTCAAAGAGATAATTGTTTTTGGTTGCTACAATTAAATTGAATATGTAGTTGATGTAATTAACTAACAATGTTGATGATAAACATTGAGAATAGTAGCAGAATTAGGAATGATGTTTGAGAAGAAGATTTATTGAAATTTAAATGGTGAATCTGACACACCCACTTGCTTTTAGTTATTTAGCAAAGGAAAGAAAAATAACAGTAACAACAGCTCTAGTAATAAACTTAATATCTGGATCTAATTATAAAGTAATATGGATCGAATATGATTTGATTATAGATGTTCTTTTAGACAGATCTTAGATATGCTATTTATACACATATTTATTTTTCTTCTTGTATGGAATACTACATAGTGTTGCTTGGTTATCCTTAATAATTCTTTTTTAATAATAAAATTAAGGGGTATTTGGGGGAAATTTTGGTTGATTAAGAATTGCATTTCTACTAGTTTTGTTGTTTGTTTTTGTAATAAAGCTGTAATTTTTTATTTACATATATCTAATTATATAAACTAATTGTACCAGTATGAATAAAATTGAAATTATAAATGAATGTGTAGTGATTCCTGTTAGTAAGGACAGTCACTCAATAGTCGATGGCAGATGTAAAGAGCTGGCAAAGGTGTGCAAAATATACCCACCTTTTAAGAAGTTTGCAGATATACACGAAGATATATTTAAATCCAAGTTCAAAACGAAAGGTGATGTTTATTTTATCGTTCATCTTTATGGGTATCAAGTAGGTTTTAAACCAATTGTGCATTATTCAAGTCATGCAAAGAAGGAATTAACATTTTCCTGTGATTATGAAGGAGGATGTAATTTTTGCGTTAAGGTTGATTATACTAAGGAAATAATAGTTGAATTTAAATCTCACAATCATAAGTTGAATAGAATTATAGATAAAAGAACAATTTATAAATTGACTAATGATATTGAAAATGAAGTAATTTCAATGGCTGAGAACACAAAATCATTATTGCCAAATATTATTAAAACAGTTAAGGATAGATATAGAATAACTAATAATTTAGAAAAGCAGATAAAAACAAAAGTTATTAATTTCAAAAAAGAATTAAGAAATGAAGAAGAAGGGATGCGAAGATTTTTCTTTAATGTTGAACAAAAATATACTGTATACAAAAATAAAGATACAGTTTTAGTTATTATGGACCAAGAAAGGTTGCAAAAATATGCTACTTTGGTTTGTGATGGAACTTTCAATAGTAGCAATAAACAATAAAATATTTTCATAATAATCTAATGGCTATTAGATCCAGATATTAAGTTTATTACTAGAGCTGTTGTTACTGTTATTTTTCTTTCCTTTGCTAAATAACTAAAAGCAAGTGGGTGTGTCAGATTCACCATTTAAATTTCAATAAATCTTCTTCTCAAACATCATTCCTAATTCTGCTACTATTCTCAATGTTTATCATCAACATTGTTAGTTAATTACATCAACTACATATTCAATTTAATTGTAGCAACCAAAAACAATTATCTCTTTGACATTTTAATTAAATTATCCAAAATGACTAGTAACTATTAAATAACATGTAACATATTCACTATATTTTAATTCTAGCACCACTCTGTCTTTGTATATTAATCATAAAACCACATAATAATATTTCTTATTCATGTATTGTATAAGGAGCTTAAAAAATAAAAAATTTATAATCATTCAAACTTGAGGTTTGCTTTGTGAAAATGTTTTGTTTATTTTTTCATTAAATAAACATATTATTATGAAAATAATTGGAGGTCCTAAATGCAGATATTATGCACTTTTGTTAGGACCTCAATTTTAAAACTAATGTCAAAATGAATTAATCATAAGTAAACGAAATTCACAGATAGCTTCAGAAACTCTTAATTACTTATCTATATCTAGAAGAAATTTAATATAAAGGCTGTAACACCACTAGAAATAGGGTGTTAAAAATTTGAACAGCCGTTCTCCTCAACAAAGTAAGTATAAAAGTAACAATTTTTCATCAAGACAAATAAGAATATACATTTAGTTTGTTTTAAAAGTATCTGGTAGACAAATTGCCAACTATGACAAACGGAGCGCAACAGCAAGCACCTAGCATAATCGCTAAAATTATCAAGTATTAACAGTATTCTTTTATAATCTATTCTTCCTATAGATGGGAAGAATATTTTGTCAATATAATCCTGAAGACAAGAAGAATCCATTCATGCATTTTTCTGTTTAAAATAGTTGTAGGCTTTTTACACTTTCCAATAAAAAGTAATAATATCTTCACCGAATTAGTCATATTCGCTGTAACTGCAATGATAATTGGGAAGTTTGGGTTTAGACGCGTGTTCAAAATTTGAACTCGCCTAATCTAGTTAGAGTTTGACTCTAATATTTTATATTACCTGACTATAATTGCTTAATTAAGAGATTCTGAGAAGATGGTAGGGATAGCACAACTTTTTTTGGTCTAATTTCACGATCTTTTAATGATTTGAGCATTTTTGATTCCAACCTATTGTACATAATAACTGTACACAGGATCTCCAGTTTTTTTATTAAATATCTTACTATTAGATGAGAATGCTCAAAATATAATGTGTGATAACACAAGCTCGGCTTGAATATTTTTTTATATTTTATAAAATTTGAGCACCTGCCTCCTATAGGAAGCTAGGGCTTATTTTTGTTAATTAATTAATAAATACTATTATTTTTTAAACTGTTTGACTTATTTAATATCTGAATAACTATCTTAAGCTCTATTTCAATCGTTTATCCCATAAAAACAATTTAACTAAGTCATTAAGACATATTTATTTATAACTAACTGATAATTGAACCTTTTTCTTAAAAAACAAATCATTCAACTAAATTTTGGCAATCTTGTATCTATTCGAGGAAGTCAACATATTTTACATTTCCATAGCTTCTATTATTGTTAAATTATCACCTTCTTGAACATAATTTACTTACATTTATTAAACTACTAGCCATTGGATAAGTTAAGAATTTAGAATCATCTACTTCTCGTTTTATAATCATGAATTTTGATAATTTGCTTTCTAAAGCATTTCTTATACCTACAACGAAGTTATCTCTATTGAATTGTAATTGATATACTTCTACTAATCTTTTCATATATTATAAAGCTACTTCTTTTATATTCAATTTACCTCTCATGATTTAGCTTTGAATATCTAGCTTTTACAACCATTCTTTAAAATTTCTCAGGTGTAAGAAGACCTTTATCATTTGTAATTGTGATTTTATTAGCTTTACCAATACTCTCTTTTACAACACTTACATTCAAAACATTATTAGTTATTATATATTGTCATAGATTCTTCACCTTCAAACACTTGAATTAACACATCGAGTTGTTAATCACTGTATGTACTAAATACTTGAGTATTATTAACTGAAATTTTGATATTAATTGTAATTAATTAACTTCTATTAATCCTTTCATATATTCAAAAGCTAATTCTTCAACTTTGTATAACTTTTACTTTGTTAAATCATCTCTTCTAAAAAACCTTTTTAAATCACTATAATTTCTTTTCTGTTCAATAAACAAGTCTCAATTATTACTTTAACAAGCACACATTCCTATATTATAGTGAAATTCCCATTGCCCAAATATCACTCAATGGACTTATACTACCTGTTTTAATTGATTTGTTTAATATTTTATTGCATATTGATTCTTTGATGGATCTTCACATAATTCAACTAATTTCTTTATTATTTTATATTGATTGATATGTCCATTACCACTTTGATCTACTTGTAACTTTAATAAATTAGTTTGCTCCATAGGCTTATCGATTGTTACATGACGTTTTAATTTTGCCATGAATATTTTCACTTATATCACAAGTATTGTACTATACTTTTTGACATTTTTTCGAGCTTCTTTTTCATGAGAGGTTGTGGAATTTCGAGGTGATTCGTTTGTAAGCCAATCATAAACTTCAGGATTATCACACTCTTCAGAACAATAAGATATACCAACTGATCCTATTGATTGATGTGTATGCCTACCACCTACAACAGATTGACCAAGTGGTCTAACTGAAGGTTTTATTATATTATTAGATGACAATGGTTCGTTTCGAGATGAATTCTGTTGACTTCCACCATTTTGGTTTTTAAAAGCTTTTTCATGTATATTTAACTTCACTGTTTTTATTTCTACCTCAGATTCAAAAATATTTGGAACTACTACAGGGCTAGAACCCGTACATCCCGTTATTTTCTTTCCAGAATTTTAAATTCAAGAAATATTAATAAACAAAGTGGTAAAAAGTTTGAAGGCTTGTTATCTTTATGAAAGATTTTTAATGGTGAATCGTCTGCTTTAGAACCTTTACAAGCTCAAAACAAAGTTTCAAGAGTTTTTAAGAGATTATAGTGAAAACAATATTTATATCTACAGGTATATATAAATATATTGATTATTCTTATCACTAGAAAATCATTATTGGAAAATTTCAACAGAGGTGAATATTTTGTAGAAATAAATTTAGCTCATCTAGGAGTATTCAACAATGTTTTACTTGATGTATTACAAAGAGAGACAAATTGTTATTTACCACAAGTACATTAAACAATTATTATTACTTATCAATAGTTTGAAATTGCAGCTCAAAGAGTAGTAGAAAATGAGTTAAATGCAGAAAATCCTCCCTCAATCAATGTCTTATTAAAATTTTCACAAAACTCAATATCAATCCGATCATTTAATGTATAAATGAAATGATTTTTAATGTACATATATATAATAGGCAAATCATGTGAACAAGCTAGTCAGTATATCAGGACTTATAATCAGTGCATCTCTTTAAAGACCAAAAGCCATCAAAGTCGCAATTCGTTGTTCAAATTGTAAGTATTTAAAGTATATCCCAGTTCCTTCTGCATTTGGAAATGTTCAATTACCTATAAATTATGTTGGTTAGTTTAAACATTCCCAACAAAGCATTCATCAAAAGAAGAATAATCGTGAATATTTAAATTCGCTTATTTATATGCTCAGTTATTGATAGATGATGCTAGTTTTTTCTATTGACCTATTGATGTTCCTGGTTCAGTTACAATTTATCTACAATAACTAGTTCAAGATTAACAATTGGTAGAACCAACGTTTAGATAAATTTACTAGTGACGATTATTATTGGAATGAGCTTAAAACGATTGAGTTTGAATTAATTTAATAAAGAGATAATGAAAGAAAACGAAATATCTAATCTTTTAAATAGAATTATGATTTAAATCCTTAAAAACAAATAAAAAATCAATGAATATAATAATAAATTGAAAGCTACAAGTAGATCAAAGTGGTAATGGACATATCAATCAATATAAAATAATAAAGAAATTAGTTGAATTATGTGAAGATCCATCAAAGAATCAATATGCAATAAAAATATTAAACAAATCAATTAAAACAGGTAGTATAAGTCCATTGAGTGATATTTGGGCAATGGGAATTTCACTATAATATAGGAATGTGTGCTTGTTAAAGTAATAATTGAGACTTGTTTATTGAACAGAAAAGAAATTATAGTGATTTAAAAAGGTTTTTTAGAAGAGATGATTTAATAAAGTAAAAGTTATACAAAGTTAAAGAATTAGCTTTTGAATATATGAAAGGAATTAATAGAAGTTAATTAATTACAATTAATATCAAAATTTCAGTTAATAATACTCAAGTATTTAGTACATACAGTGATTAACAACTCGATGTGTTAATTCAAGTGTTTGAAGGTGAAGAATCTATGACAATATATAATAACTAATAATACTTTGAATGTAAGTGTTGTAAAAGAGAGTATTGGTAAAGCTAATAAGATCACAATTACAATGATAAAGGTCTTCTTACACCTGAGAAATTTTAAAGAATGGTTGTAAAAGCTAGATATTCAAAGCTAAATCATGAGAGGTAAATTGAATATAAAAGAAGTAGCTTTATAATATATGAAAAGATTAGTAGAAGTATATCAATTACAATTCAATAGAGATAACTTCGTTGTAGGTATAAGAAATGCTTTAGAAAGCAAATTATCAAAATTCATGATTATAAAACGAGAAGTAGATGATTCTAAATTCTTAACTTATCCAATGGCTAGTAGTTTAATAAATGTAAGTAAATTATGTTCAAGAAGGTGATAATTTAACAATAATAGAGCTATGAAATGTAAAATATGTTGACTTCCTCGAATAGATACAAGATTGCCAAAATTTAGTTGAATGATTTGTTTTTTAAGAAAAGGTTCAATTATCAGTTAGTTATAAATAATATGTCTTAATGACTTAGTTAAATTGTTTTTATGGGATAAACGATTGAAATAGAGCTTAAGATAGTTTATTCAGATAGTAAATAAGTCAAACAGTTTAAAAATAATAGTATTTATTAATTAATTAACAAAAATAAGCCCTAGCTTCCTATAGGAGGCAGGTGCTCAAATTTTATAAAATATAAAAAATATTCAAGCCGAGCTTGTGTTATCACACATTATATTTTGAGCATTCTCATCTAATAGTAAATATTTAATAAAAAACTGGAGATCCTGTGTACAGTTATTATGTACAATAGGTTGGAATCAAAAATGCTCAATCATTAAAAGATCGTGAAATTAGACCAAAAAAGTTGTGCTATCCCTACCATCTTCTCAGAATCTCTTAATTAAGCATTATAGTCAGGTAATATAAATATTAGAGTCAAACTCTAACTAGATTAGGCGAGTTCAAATTTTGAACACGCGTCTAAACCCAAACTTCCCACAAGATTATAATTTTGTATGATATTATGTAAGTCTAATAAATTATAACTAGGAGCAGAACCACCTTTACCATGCATAGTGATAGTTTTTAAGTTATTATTTTTTAAGAATCTTTCTTTTTAGTGCTTAATTTATTGCATTTAATTAGTAATATAGATTCAGTTATTGGATATAAGTCACAGTTATTACAAATCTAAAAGCTTCCACTCAAATTTTGGTTATTGATTTTTTAACCGCCTTAACATTAAAAATAGTGAATTCTATTCATAATAGATAAAGTATTTTAGATTGTAGTAGTGACTAATACATTAAAATAGAAAATATACAAAATTTAGTTTAATATTTATAATAATGAAGTTCATAAAAAAGTATATCACAGATGTAGGTCATATGACAAAATAACTATATATTTGTAAATAACTAACTCCGAACATCATGAATATCATATTAGTTTTGATTCAATCATTCTGCAATATAGAGTTCCGCCTTACGGGAACAACAATTATAAGCTAATATTATAGTTTTTTAGAAGGCAATCTATCAATACTTATTTGATGAGAATATTTAGTGTAGCAAATCAAGATTAAGAGATGGTGGTTTAGATAAAAATGAAATAAAATTGCAAGAAGCCAAAATATTTATAAAATATAACGCTGATAGCTCAGATAAGGCTATTGTTGTAGTATTAAAGAAAATGACTAAAAATATTAAATAAAGAAATTATTCCTATTGTAGCGGAATGTCATAAGACCAATGTTAAAGAAGTAGCTGTACAATATATGAAAAGATTAGTAGAAGGTTATGGAGGTAACTTCACTATAGATGTAAGAAATGCTTTAGAAAGCAAATTATCAAAGCATGATTCCAAAACCTGAAGTAAATCATTCAAATTCTTAACTTGTCTCAATGACTGGTATTTTATGGTGTATTAGTAAAA
>NGBS01001304.1:0-18989 GCA_002245135.1 Proteromonas lacertae | reverse complement strand
AATATATTTTAATAAATATTAATAGCTTACTGTCTCTTATTTAATGTCTAATAAAACACCACATGAAGTAGTGGATGAGAGAATTGGCCTGATAATAATATTAATAATAATAATAACACAGTCAACTTTAATCCTTCCACTAAATGTAATATTATTACTGAAAACACACCTCCAAATACTCCTCCTCCTAATAATAATAATAATACAAAGACTGAAACAACTGCAAGAACACCACCACAACCATCAGAACAACAACAACAACAACAACAACAACAAGAATCTTCATCATCAACTACAAAAACAGAGAATAGAATAGAAACAACACAAGAAACTTTAACAGAATCAAGTGATAAAGTTATAGAAGAAACACCACAAAATTTATCATGAAAACATTGAGTGGAAATCAAGTAAAATCAATTATTGTAAATACTTTACCAACTCAAAGAATATCAATTAAAAGTGGAACAAAATCAAGATTAAATCAAATGACAGAGAGTCAAGTGATTAATATTATTAAACAGTATAGTTATTATATTATTATCAATAGGTTTGGTAATCCGTATAGTTATAAAGTTTACGTTAATCATATGACCAATTCAATAGAATCAGTGGATGTAACATTTCCAACCACCAGCATTTCTGAAATAGTGTATAACGGACTAGATGATAAAGGTTTTGCAGTGAAATACGTAAATGAAGAAAATAATCAAGTAGAATCATAATTTTTTTAATTAACCTTAGACACATTTTATTTGTTTAATAATTTCATTTTTTATTAATATTGACTGTATGTTTAATGATAAACAATAATATTTAAAAACAAATCCCCCAAAACAAATTTGATAATTCATATAGTGCATTCTTATGATTCACCTCTTAATCTTTTCTTAGCTCCTGCTTTCTTGGCTTTTTGAGCTTTAGCATATACAGCATTGAGTTTTCTTTGAGCACGAGCAGCAGCACTGTAATTAGCCATTATATCATGTTCACGGTGTGGTAAGTAGTGAGCATTGAGTGCAGTCTTCTTTACAGCCTTTTAAACTTCTTGTGAAACCTTTGCTAGCACCAGTTTTTACTACTAAGTTCTTTGGTTGGTTGGCTTTGGTTGATTTGTGTAGATTGTTACTGTTGGTCTTCCTGATTTTGATAAAACAAATCCAGCGGCTTTAGCTTGACTGATTCCTGAATCTTTAGCACTATATACAATATAAACATCAAAATATACCATGCTAAACGGGTGGTGCTGAATGGATCAGCAGAGAAGGTAAGAATGTTGTGTCCGTTCTTTTGTTTTCTGATGTAGCAGTTGTTGTTCTTTGTAATTTCCCAAAGTAAGGATGATGACATCTATAAAAAATAAAATAAGAATAACAGTCAAAAGAAGATTAGGATATAAAAAATACCTTTTAAATGTAATTGATTGAAATGCACTACAGAATACAGAAATACAGGTGTATTATTTTCCACACCCCAATTTTAATAACGTTTTTTATTTTTATTGATTTTGAGGTTATGGATGTAGAATATCTAATGAAAGAGATAGGAGAACCTCTAACTGAGGCAATGGCAAGCCTTGTAGATTGTAGGTGTCATGATGCAGTTGAATATATTGGATATTACCTCATAAATTATGTTGAAAGAGAAAATAATATGGCCGATGTATTTTTTAAATCATTAATATAATAGTTGGAGAAACAGAAAAAGAAAGCTAATCAATTAATACTCTCTGCTGAAGAAGAAAAGAAAAAGGCAGAAGAAGAAGAATCTGAAAGAATAGCTATGTCAAGAGAAACTGATGATTTTATAGAAAAAGTAAGACAAGAGTTGTTTGCAGCTGAACATATAACACCTGAATTGTATTAAATCTCAAATATTATCAAAAATAGAATGGAAAAGGTATTAGAAGCATTAAAAAATGATGACAGGAGCAGAAAATGTATATATTGCCAAGAAGTGTCTTCCACCACCTTTGGATCCAGTTAGAAGATGAAGGAGATATGAAGATGAAGATGGTGGAGGTGGTAATGGAGGAGGTGGTGGAGATGGAGATGATGAAGAAATCAATCCAGACGAAAACGATGTAGTAGAAAAAGAATTCGAACCTCCACCAGATCCAAAGAAAGATATAATCCCAAGATTAGAATACCTATATGCAACAAAAGGAAATGAATTTATGTTAGATGAATTACTATTTGAAGGTGAAGGAGTGACATTTGATTTGTGGAAAAAGAAAGAAGGAGAAGAAGAGGAGGAAGAAGAAGAACCTGAAGAAGAAGATGAAGATGCTCCAAAGAAACCAAGTATTTATTATATATATATATATATATTATTATTAGAGAAAGAAAAACAACCAGAATTATATATAAAACAAGTATTATCTGAGCCAAGAATGAGATATTTCGGAATTCCTAAACTTGGTAGCTATATGGCATTGGGCTTTACTTATCAATCTTCACTTCATCCAGATGCATTTGTTCCACCAGAACCTAAAGAGAATGAAGGAGGTGAAGAAGAAGATGAAGATAAGAAAGGAAGTGATGATGATGATGATGATGATGATGAAAATAAGCCAAAGAAAGAAGAACCACCACCAGAACCACATACATTACCAATTGATATGGTTATCTGCTTTGATTCTATAGGAAAAGATAAAGAAATAGAACAATCGAATAATCCAAAGATTCATGAATGGGCTGGACAAATAAAACGAATATATGAGAAAGAAGAAAAGGATCAATTCTTGGAAGAATATAATGAGAATATAAAGAAAGATTTAAAGGGTGTAACTGAAGACTTAGAAACTCTTAAAGATGCTCAGAAAGATGCTGCTAAAGAAATAAAGAATGGAATGAAAGCATTGAAGCGAGAAAGACATATTAGTGATGAAGAAAGAGAAATGAAAGCTGCACAAATTAGAATGGATGCTGCTTTTTCAATATTATCATCCTTTAAGAGTAAAATTGCTGAAATTAGACAATATCATATATCTCCTAAACCAAAAGCTGTTAAAGTGTTGTTAACATGCTTGTATTTATTAGGTTATTCTAAGTATATTATATGATTATTATTATTATTATAGAAAACACTTAATGGAAGATAAAAGACCTAATGTAGCAGATTGGAACAAAATGAGACCTTGTTTTGGTGATGAGATGTTTAGTAAAATTGAAAACTTTAACATAAGTGAGAAAAAGACTATACCTAAGTATGCTACAGTAAAGAACTTGAAAAGAATGATTAAGAAGATTGATGATGAAGAGATTAATAAAATATCAGTTGCTATTGGTGCTTTATTGAACTGGATTAGAGAGACACTTGAAGCTAGAGAGAAAGCTATTATTGTGAGAAAGATTGAAGAGAAGAAAGCTAGAGAAGAAGCTGAAAGAGAGAGATTAGAGAGAGAAGCAGAAGAAGCTGAGAGATTAAAACAATTGGCTGAAGAAGAAGAAGATGGCAAAGAAGATGATGAAGAAGAATAATTAATAGTTATCAGAAAATAGATAATTAAATTTATTTAAAATAATATATTATTTTTGTAATTCTGCCAATGGATGAGAGAATAATTAGCAATTTTCAAAATAGATTTCACAAGCCAAAAGTTTGAATTTATCAACTGTTTTTTCTTTTTTTATTAATCAAATGGAGGAATTTAATATGATTAAAACTCGAAAACTCATTAAAGAGACTACTATAGCTACTCCAATAGATAAATCAGAAGTGCAACCTCTTGAAAAGACAGAAAGACCTTTATCTTCACATCAAGCAACTTCTCTAAGGGTATAAAATGTTTTTTATAATGTATAGGACCAAATATACAAACCACTCAATATAAAAAGCAATCAAATAGTCGAAGTAGATCATACAAAAGTAGAAGGATTGGAAGTATTTTTTAAATATATTTATTTCATAGAGAAATGAAGAAATATTTGTTAGACAAATATTACAAGAAGAATATGGAGATATAAAAATAAATGAGCCAAATTTAACACCTTCTCAAACAACTCAACTAATACAAAAAATAAGAAATGAATTGTTTTATCAATCTGGTTCTTGTATATACAATATATTTTTCATATTATGTAATAGTGTATGTTAAATTGAGAGAGAAATTAGATAACAGGCAAGTATTCTCATTTGAACAAAATGATACAAGAATAAGGACAATGTTCAGACTACAATTGCGACAAGCAGTTTCAATAATGAAAGTATATTATTAATTAATTAATACATCATTTAGATTGAAAAAGATATAATAGAACCATTTAAGAAAGAATTAGAAATCAAGAATTCAGATACAATGGATTATATGGGAAATACATATCAACAGTTTCCTGAAGTAGAATTAATGTTTAAAGTAGGTGAAAGAAATGCACATAATAAAAACAACAACAAAAAGTCAATATTCAAAGAACTTCATGCTGATGAAGAAAAGATGAAAGAATATAGAAGAAAGCAAGATTTAGAACGACAAAAACGAAAAGCAGCAGTAATTGAAAAATCAAGAAAAAGAGTAAATGAATTAAAAGAAGTGGTAAGAAAAGAATTGAAAGAATTAGCTGGAATAAAAGAAGAAGAAGAAGAGGAAGAAGTAAAAGAAGAAATTATCAAACCCAAACCTCCACCAACTCCAAAATATACAACTAAAGTGGTAAAAGACACAAATGGGTTTGATCTAAGAAGGAAAAAAGTCTTAGGAAGGTACAATTCTCAAATAAAGCTCGTCACATTTGATAAAAGTTGTCAATCTCCAAGAAATCCAACAGTAGTAAAAGAATTATTCAAACAAGATAAAATCAATCAATTTCCTATTGTAGAAACACTTTTAAAAGAGATTGGCACATTACAACTTGAATTTTTTCCACAGTTTACATCTGTTGATACAACTAAACCATTATTATTTTATGCAGAACCTTTATTAATGAAAATAAGTTCAGAAACTGAAGTTGTATTAGCTCCAAGACCACCTGCTATAACTTATGATAATTTGAAATTTAAACATATTTTATTTACTACAGATCATCTTTGTAGTTGTTTTAATGATACTGTTATTGATCATTCGAATGATAAACCATTGATGTTGAAGAATTACGAATTGCCTAAGATAAATGATGATGATTTAGATTCATTTCTATTAAGAAGATTAGCAATAGCACAAAATTTAAAGAAACAAGATGAAGTCATTCAACCATTTGATTCAAAAACATTGAAGCCTGATCCGATCACACCGCATGAATTACCAAAAGAAGAGAATGTGAATGAATTTGAGGAAAGTGAAATGGATAAACAAGCTGATGAATTAATAAAACAATTAATGGAAGGTAAAAAATCAACAAATCCACCAATAATAATTGATGAAAACGGTAATGAAATAGAATGTGAAAGTTTAGAAGAAGATGAAAATGACAGTGAGTTTATAAAAGAAGCAAAACGAAGAGCAAAAGAGAAGATCTTAACTGAAAAACCAAATATTTCTCCTGATTTCAATCAAGATGGTACTCCAAGGACATTAGCTAATACAGATCCTAAATTATTGAAGAAAGCACTAGAAGGAATGCTAACTCCTGTTGATATGAGTGTTGTAAGAAATAAGAAGAATAAAAATGATAATAGTGATGAAAATGAAGAAGAAAATGAAAGTAAAAAGAAAAAGAAAAAACCAAATGGTGATGGTGATGTAGATTTCTATGAAAATATGCCTGAAGATGAAGATGAAGATGAATATGAATATATTGAAGTTGATGAAAATGGTAATGAAATAGAACCAAGTGATAATGATCAAACAACTTCTAATGGATTTAAGAAACCACCTCCAGTTCATTGGGGTGAAGTGAATGAAAGTGATGATATATATGCCAACATGCCAAAGGAGAAAAAAATAGTGAAAAGAATCAAAAGAAAGAAGATTAATCCAGTTATAAAAATGGAGCAAAAACCTAAAAAAAAGAGTTTTGTGAAAAATGATGATTCTTTAATTACTCATATTACTGAGATTGATGCTAAAGTTGATACACATCGAAGAACTTCATTTGTTTCAGTAAAAAATGACAAAGGAGAGATGGAAGAAGCAACTATTGAATTTGGAGTGATTAATTCAGAATCTTTTAGTGATAATGGAAAGAGTGAAAGTAACAAAAATAAAGAAGAAGAAGAAGAAGAAAATAATGATGATGTTATTGAACAAATGAAATCAATTCATGATAATGATGAAGAAGAATTAAAGAAACTAAATGAAAATAATAAAAAGCAACAACAGCCATGTAATCCAGTTCAATCCTGATAGATATGTGAAACAAAAGGAGAAGGTGAGTATAGTGAGAGAATATGAAAAAAGAGATTCAAATACAGCAACCACAAAACTACCCAATATTTCAGATATTAACAATTTATTAAATGAAAATGAAGAAGTAAAAGATAATAGTAATCAATCACCCACACAACAGCAACCATTCAAAAGAATAGTATCAAAATCAAGACCATTAACCAGAAAGAATTCTCCAAATAAGAAAAGACCAGCAACTACAGAACAAGAAGTTCCAAAACTTAAGACAATGGATACAAATCCTTTACCAACTCCACCACCACAACTACTGAATAAAACAGCTCCACCGCATATTAGAAGAGTTAATATAAAGTTTAATAAACCTGAAAATAATAATAATAATAATAATCAATCTCCAACTAATAATAATAATAAATCAAAATCTCCAACAATTGAACCACTGACTAACGAAGAAATTGACAAAATCAAAGAAGAATTAGAATTAAGAGAGAATCAGTCAATTAGAATGGAATATGAAAAGAAAAAGAAGATTAAAGATAGATTGAATGGTTTATTTGAAACATTAGAAATGCCATTACAATCTCGTTTAGATTTTGTAGTCAGATATTCACATCCTCCACTTCAAGAACATTTAGAAGAGGTTTTATACTCAATGGAAAATATTGCTCGATATATTGTTAAAAGAGAAAACGCATTAGAAAACTTGAGAAAGTTTGAATCTAAACATTCTGATCCTCGAAGATTTCTAGGAAATAATAAGCAACAGCAAAGTGGTTTAGAGTTTATTAAAGAACAAAAGAAGAGAAAAACTCTTGAAACCAAGTTGGAATATTATACGGATAAGTGTTACAAGATATTAACTGACTTTGCTAAAGTATCGAAAGAGAATATAACTTATAAAGGAGAAGCATATCATGAAAAAATGGAATGCGATAAAACTTCAATGTTATATGAATTGGAAGATGAAAGAATTGAAGAATTTAGAAAGAAAATGAAAGACAATGCTGTTGCTGAACCATTTGCTAATAATGAGAAAATATATCTACCAGATATAGCAAAATACAATAGATTAGCTACATCTCCAATATCTTTAGAAGAATACAAGTTGTTAAAACCGCCAGATTGGAAACCTCCAGGAAGAGGCTCAATTACAGGTCCTTTAAGCTCACTTCGTGCTCATGAGCCTTATGCTCCACCATCTTCTCATATTTCATTCAGAGAAGACTCTCCAAGTCCATCATAGTATAAGTAAATTGATTAATAATTTAATAGTTGTTTATATGATGTATTTTGGATGAATATATAACAGCTGTGATAGCTCAGTTGGGAGAGCGTTAGACTGAAGATCTAAAGGTCGCTGGTTCAATCCCGGCTCATAGCGTTGTTTTTTTTTTTTTTGTTTTTTTTTTCATTACATATTAAAAATTGAGTTGCTAATTAAACTATATTACATAACTGCAAATGCGACTAGAAGAATGAGCGAAGGAGATACCTGTACAAAAATTGAAAAGAACGTGAATTACATCACCTTAGATGATAGAGATGTTCAGTATTATACCATTAAAGGGTATTGTAAACCAGGCTGAACCTTATTGTGATAATCCATCTAGTGTGACTTATCATATTATAGCATTCAATCCTTCAAAGTTTGTTATGCATAACAAACAGCCTATTAAGAACTATTTCAAGGAAGTAAAAGAGGTATTGAAAAAAATATATTAGATGCTGCTATGACTTACACAGAAGACAGTGATTTAAAGAAGGAATTAAAGAAAAAGAGGTGTTAAAGTGATAATACCAGATGACAACAAATCTATAAAATTATGGACATGGAAAAATAAGATAAAGAACCTCAATGCAGCTCTTTTTAACGGTTGTCAATGCGATATTAGAGTAAAAAGTATTGCCATTACTGATAAAAAAGATAATGAAAAATTTGCAATCATTCTGAAATTCGAGATAGATTCCAGCATCAAGATATTCGAAAAGAAAGATAAGAATGAAGATGAGAATGAGGATAAGTGTGCCCAACCAGATGATTTTAATGATCAAGATTTGAAGGTTTGCATATATGTCTTTGTTCTGAAGTCTAACATGCATAATATTAATGGAATTGATGTATTATTATTTATTATTAAATGAATAATTATAGTTAATTAATTCATCTGGTAATTTGTTTTTCTCCATCTCATGAACAATTTTCTTGATTTTTAGGTATGCTATACTGTTTAGTGAGCCTAATATATTAAGTACACCATCTAAAATTTTCCAATCTATTGAATCTGATGGAGGGATGATTTCATTTCCATCTAAACAAATAAATACAATTTCCTAATTTTAAAGCATAATAATAACAATAAAATTACAGCTAATTGTTTAGCTATTTGTGTTTAATAAACACCCTATATTGTAAAGATCTTAAAGTAATTAATGGATTTCTTTCCATACATCTAATAACAAATCTCACCATTCTACTATTAATCTTTACTAATTTTTCCGCTGAAGACTAAGCTGAACACTCTTGCATCTTCCTCTTCTGATCTACTCTCTTCAATACAATATCTGACGATCATTTTTCTAATATTCGGTTCTATGGCTTTTCCTTTAGCTGGCATCTATTTAAAAATATATATTATTGTCATACAAGAGCAAAATAAACATGAAAAAATAAAAAATTAAAATAAAAAAAAACTCCGCTTGAAGCAGTGTTTCAATATTGAATGACTCATATTACAATATTGAATAATACACTTCCAAGTTCGGCTGAAAAAAAGAATGAGAATAAGATAAGAAAAAGAATGATGTGTTTTTATTAATCAAAAACGTTTTTATTGATGAAAATACAATATGGGGGAATGACTCACAAGTGATTTCCCCCCTTACTCATTATTATTGTAATAATTAGCTTACAGCAATATACAGACATCAAAAATTAAAAAAATCATTTCAAATCCGAAAACCGTAACCCCAACTTTCTTTTTTTTTTTTTATTCTTGCTTCAAATGTATCGTACAAGTGATTTTTTGCAATTTTTATCCGATAATAATATATCACAGGATAGAATAAATACTATAGGAGAAAATAATGGTTTTTTGATAAAAGCTAACCAAATTGTATTCTATTTTAATTTAATAGTAGTATAATAATATTCAATTACTAGAAGATACATTAGAAAGTATTGAAAAGTATTGAATATATTGTAAAAGTGTAGAGATGTTAATCTAGAAGAAGAGAATAAAGATGTTGAAGACGAGATGATAATGGAAAATTTGAAATTATGTGATGAAGAAATAAATCAATATAATGAAAAAATAGAAGGTATGAAAGTTAGATTTAACCTAATTTAGTATCAGATATTAATCAAACAGAATTATCTCACTATACAAAAGTTAAAGAATATTTATATGATGTATATATACGTTTTTATATAATTGTTATAGAAATTGAAGGTATTTACCAAAGAGTTTAAAATGTACAGAAGAAGAAGAACAAAATTATGTGAATTATTATCTACTCGACTTGTAGATCCTATTACTATATCCAGAAACATGAAAATGGCAAAAAATATAAATACTCTCTCTATGGAAGATGAAAAAACAGATATTAGATATAATAAAGAAGACAGAGAAAAATTATACAATGAAAATTTATCATTAATGGTATGTATAATAATAGTAGTAAAATATATAAATTATTAGAGTAAATTCAAAACTGAAGAGGAAGAAGTAAGGTATAAATATTATATATTTTATATTATATGTTTTATATATCAACAGATTACTAGAAGTTAAAGCACAGGAAACTGCAGAATTAATTGAACAATTTTCAACAACTGTGATGGAACAGCATGAGACTATAGGTGAAATATCAATGAATTTGGAAGATACACAATTTCACTTAGAAAAGGGGAATAAATATTTGGATAAGACAATAGAGTATAATACAAACTCAAGATTTGTTATGTTTGTATACACTATGCTGATGACATTTTCCATATTATTTTTGAATTGGTATAATAGATAATGTAATTCTCGTTTTAAAGTGTTTTTTTGGTTTTACATAATTACTGTCATTTTTTGGTCATTTTTACTAGAAATAATTAATGACGAAATTTGAGATATCAGAAGAGTTAATTGCATTGTGTAAGAGTGAAAAGGAAAAAGGAAAGCATGAATTGTATGTAGAAGGATGTACTATATTTTATAGAACAAATTTGTTGAATAATGCCATTTCTTGCTTTAGTCCTAGTAATTTTGATGTTAGCAGTATTTTTATATAATTTTATTTTGAACAGATATACCAGAGCTTAAATCATTTATGTACAATCTTTTTACTGAGGTGATTAAGCAAAAGATTGAGGTTCCATTAGTAGTTGGTGTATTAGATTGCATAAAAGGAAAGCCAGAATATATTGAGATTGTTATAGATATCTTATGGTTATTGGGAATAGAAATTGAGAGTAATGAGTCAAAAGAGTTGAGACATATGAGTGAAGAGTGGAAAACATACGGCAAGCTGGTATTGGATTTAAATGGAAATGATATTTGCTCAATCGAAGAACTTTCAAGTAGATTAGAAATGAGTGAAATTGAAATCTCAGGAATTCAAAAAGACTACAAATCATTCGAGAAGAAATTAATCCGTATAAATACCAGATTATACTATACGCAAAACAAATACAACTTGTTACGTGAAGAAAACGAAGGTTTTAGTAAATTAATCACTGAGTTATATGTAGTATTAAATGATAAAAATGTGAATGAAATATTATCCCATATTCAATCACTAATTGGTTATTTTGATTTAGATCCACATAGAGTATGTGATATTATATTAACGTGTTTTGAATCTCAATTACAATATTATAATAGTTATATTCAAATACTATCAAACTTAGAAAGAGAATATATTCCACATATTTTAGGATTTAAATTTAGACAGCATGTTCCAACAGATCCTTCTAATACAAGAACACCTGATTCATTGTCATTAGTAACTGCTTACTTAATAGATAATGATATAATCACAATTGGCGATATTTACAATCACTTATATCCTGAAGAAAAAGATTTAGCAAATATGTTCAACTCCAGAAAAATGTATGTAGAACAATATAATAAATCATTGAAAGTAATTACAATCAACGGAATTCAAGCTCCAACCAATAAAAATGATTGTAATATTGTTGATAATCAACATATTCAATTACTTTGTAATTTATTAAGAATCGGTAGTTGGGAGGATTTTATGATTTATTACAAGCACTTATCATCTTTAGAAATCAATATTTTATATGATAAACAAATAATTATATCATTATGTAATTATTTGTTATATTTAATCTCGCCTATCTATGAAAACAGTATATCTATTCAGAAGAAATTAAACCAAGATTATAAATCATATTATACAAATAAAAAGATTAAAGTCACGTCCAACAAATCATTACCACGTGTAAATGATTTCAAAGAGTTATTAAATACACTGGACACTGTATTAAGTGTATTAAGATATATGGTAATAACAGATATTACATTATTTACATATATTTGTAGATTATTGAGGTATTATATCAATCAAGAGTCAGATTATTTCCAACAGAATGATAACCATCAATTATTGATGAAAATATTATCATCTTATTTAGTTCCTAGTTTGTCCTTAGTAAATTACAATCCTGCACTAAGTCATGAACTATGGACTATTTTAGATAACTTTCCATTCTACCAGCGTTATGAAATATACTCATATTGGCAATATCTCAATAGTACAGAACCAATATTAGAAGCAAGTTGTAAAACAATGGAAAATAATGCAACTCAAAAGATGAAAAGATTGACTAAAGATAATGGTGGAATAATTGGTAGACAAATATCAATATTAACTCATTCTAGTCCACTGTCCGTGTTTGAAGTAATATTCCGTCAGATTGAAAGTTATGACAATTTAATAGGTGTAGTTGTTGATAGTGCAAGATGTTATACTTATTTAAGTTATGATATTTTGTTTTATTATTTCTTATATCAATTAAGTAAAGATAGAAGTGAGTTAAAATCTGATGGAGAAAATTTTGAAGATTGGTTATGTAATGTAAGTAGATTTATTGGTTTACTCGCCAATAAATATCATTTCACTGATTTAACTGGAATATTTGAATATATAAGTAATACATTAATAAAAGGAAGTATAGGTGAATTATTAATATTAAATTCATTGATTCAAGAAATGGGTGGTGTGGAAATAATGAACCACAATAATATAACTGAAAGTCAGTTATTATGTAGCAGTGGCGGAATGCTTTTGATTGGAGAAAAGAGCTTTTACAATTACAATTATCGATCTGAAAAAATATCCAAAAAAATAAGAAACACATTGATGAGTAATAACTTGTTAACTAGATTATTAATACAATTAGGTATTGAGAGAAGTAGAGTAATATATGATTATGAGGATACAAGTAAAAAGATGTTATATTCCTTATTAGATACTACTCATTTATCACTATCTTTATTAGCATATTTATGTTTTAGAGATAGTGAGTTATATACGTCTTTTACAAATTCTATTGAACATCCATTTGTGTTTAAAGAGAGATATAATATGGATATGGAAGTGATATTTCATTTATTAAGAAACAAAATGAAAAATTGTTATTTGAATAATAATAATAATAATAATATTTGGTATCCATATTCGGATCAATTTAAAGAATTATTAAAGAGATGTTTAAAACCAGAAATCTTAGATTCTATTACTATTGAATTGTATATCACATTTTGGATATTGTCTTATCCTGATGTTAAAGTACCAAGAGAACAATATGATAAATATATAAAAGAATTAGAAGATAAAATCAAAGATGAAAAAGATATAGATGAAAAGAAAGAGTTAAAATCAACCTTAGAAAAAGTAAAAGAAGAATTAGTTCAACAAGGCAAAGACTATATGGCAATGGATGCTTTATTAAAGAAGAATAAAGAAATATATTTAAAAGACATCGTCAATCATAAAGAATCGATAAATATATTTATAAAATATTGTATAAAGCCAAGAATCTTATTCAGTTATGATGATGCTATTTATTCAGCAACTTTTGTTGAGAAGATCAACACCATTGGAACTCCTTATTTTTCAACTATTCAATTCTATTATAAAATAAGTGATGTTCTATTTCCAATTATTCCAAAGTTGAGTGAAAGAGAAGCAAGTAATTTGGGTTTGTTTTTATGTGAATTGTGGAGAAAGTTGAATGAATGGAGAAGTAATAAAAACACTTATACGAAAGAATGTGAAAATAATCCTGGTTTTTGTAAGAAATACCGTCAATTAGAAAGTGAAAAATATGGTTATGATGAATATATCAAGATATATAGTAAAATGCACAAAACTCAAATCGAATCGTTTTTAAATTACTTAAAAAGTGATGAATATTCAAATCTAAGAAATAGTTTGATAGTATTGAAAAAGATGATAGATGTATATCCAATGATAAAAAGTGATTATGATAATTTAATTTTATCAATAAAAAGTATAATAAACAATAAACGTTTTGAAGATGTGACATTATTTGCGAAGAATTATAATGCTGAATTATTAAAGAATGAAAGTCGAATGATCAATTATAAATCAAAACCGACAATTCATTCGAATATATCTAATACTCCAAATACAACTCCTCGAGATACTAATGTCATAAAGAAAACAATAATAACTCCATCACTTCCACCTACTTCAACTACTAATAATGCATCATCATCAAATATAGAAGTGAAACGGGAGAATTCCAAGAACATGGATGAATTGAATAGAAGTGAAGCAACTAAACGAAAAGATGCTCCAAGCTCCAATGAAAATATTCCTTCCAAGAAAACCAAACTATCATCCAATATAAAAGTAAAAGAAGAAATAAAACGAGAAAATAATAATAATAATGAACGAGAAAGATCTCATTCTCGTTCTTCAAGTCATCGAAATGAAGATCGAAGACAATCTTCATCAACCAGAGGAATAATAAGAAAAGAAGAAGGTGAATTAAATGACTATCAAAATCGAAATAAACGAGATTATAATAATCATAATGACAATGATTATGAAGAAAAAAGATATAGTAGAAGAGGTAGTAATAGACGAAGATGATGGATGATAGAATGACAATCATTATAAAATACTTAAAGTGATAATTTCTCATTTATATTGCTTTTAATTCTAATAATGTCATAAAATACTACAGAATTCACAAATCTACTTTTTTTTCTTGTTGTAATTGATTAATATTATGGATAGTAATAAATATCCATAATATCAAAAGGAAGAAAGGTTTAATCATCCTCAAATTCAATTAATAAAAATATATTCGTTTTATATCATCAAAAATGAAAATTTCAGATTTTTTGCATGACAGTGCAATGTGCTTAGTGTTGCCTTGTAATACAGAAGTATTTTGTAGTGAAATATATTTATAGATAAAAGAACGAGTAGAAAAGAATAGTAGTGAAGTTGATTTGTTAGTTCAACATGAAAACGATATTAAAAAACTAAAAGTAATGAGATCAAAAGAAAAGAAAGTGTTAAAATTCTTAGAGAGTTACTCATTGATTTGTGATAGTTGTACAGCGTTTGTTTGTCCTTTTGAAGTGTTTCAAATAAGTGAAGACAGTGAACTTATGATAATATCACGAGAATATTACTTATTAGACTTAGAAGAAATGATTGAAAATAAATCTTTTTCTGTGAATGAAATAATTGATGTGATAAGTTCAATATGTGATATATTGATGATATTGAGCGAAAATGATATAGTTGTAAAGAATTTGAAGAGTTCAAATATTGTGTATGATAATCAAAACAATTTAAAGTTATGTGATTTATTCTTGAATGAATTGAGAAAAGAAGGCAATGTGAGAGTGTATGATATATGCTTTAAAAGCCCTGAAGAGCTGAGTGGATATGAATGTAATGATCGAAGTGTGATTTGGTCAATTGGCTGTACATTATATGAAATGATGTTTAAGAAATTACCATTCAATGAAGATGATAACATCACTAAAACAAAAGAGAATATTGTGAGATGTAAATACAATATAGATGTAGAATGTGATGAAATGATGAAAAAGATGATAGATGGAATGTTGAAAGTGAAACATGAGGATAGAATAAGTTTGAAAGTGCTGAGAAAAGAAATGATGAAAATAAATGAAATGTTGATAGATTCAGATGGTAATTTAATGATATATAAAGAAAGAAAAGAAGTGTTATTCAATAGCGATTGTTTAATAGTTACATTTCCAATAATAGGCTTATCAGAATATTATCTTAAAAATGATAAATGGGAAGAATGTAGAGATAGGTTTATAGAATCTTATAATAATGAATATAATGAAAGAATAATCGTAGAATTATTGAAGATTCATTTATGTAAAGAATGGTTCATTGAATATAAATCTCATATTCCGCAATGTTTAATGAGTTATTATAAAACATATAATACAGTAGGTACAATGAAAATAGAAAGAATAATACAGAATAAACTGAAATTTCATATTCAACATCAATGTAAAATAAGAAAGAATTGTTATTTAGATGAAATGATGTTATATATTGATAAGAGAGATTATGATAAAGAATCAACAATAATTAATACAGATTGTTTTTGTATGTGTGAAGAAGGAATAAAATATTTGTTCAGAGTATTGAAACAAATTAATCTAATAATACTGGACTTCAATATGTCAGATAATCATGATGATCTATTTTTTATTCCACTCCAAAATCAATCGTTATTTGCATCATTATTATCTCAATTATCTAATCTTCAAAGAATATATATAAGATATAGTAATCTTACATATCATTTCGTTGAATCATTTGTTAAAGCAATTCCATTCATGATTAATCTTAAATATGTAGATTTTCAAGGTATTTACATTTTATATTATTTTGAAATAGGTAATCCAATTGGTCCAAAAGGATTCACATTATTATTCCCTTACCTTTATCTATTAATCAACTGGAATAATGAGTTGAATCTCATAAAGTTGAATTTAAATGACGAATCGATGATATTATTATCAGAAGAATTATATAAATATCCAAAACTTGACTTTATAGATATTACAGAAAATGAAAATATTCATTCAAATGGAATAAAAGCTTTATTCTCCAAATTTCCTATATCAAAAATAGACTTTGATTTTAATGGAAGTAAAGAATTAATGATTGATAAAAACATTCCAAAATTGTTCAAAGACAGTTCATATTTAAATTTGAGCAATTCAGAAATTGATGATAATATTTTCATTCAATTCATTTTATTAAGATCAAATGAATTAAGAGAAATAGAAAAGTTGTATTTGAGTAGTATTATTAGATATATTTATCTATTGTTTAGATAATAAGCTGACCTTCAGAAGTATAGAATGTCTGATAAACAATTTATCTTTATTTCCAAAACTTAGAAAACTTCATGTAAATGGAAATGAAATAGGAGATGAAGGAATGAAAATATTATCTCCTCATTTACATTTATTAGTTGATAAGCATAATATGAAATTAATCAATCGTTTAAGTATAGCCATTATTATTAAATGTAATAGAAATGGGATTATCATCTGTTGGATTAAAATATTTAGTTGATGGTTTAAAGAATGAAAAAATTTAATATACTTAATATAAGTGATAATAAAATAGATTCAGATGGAATAGAGTATTTGATGAAATATGTGAAAAAGAATGATAATATAATGCTTATATTTATTCATAGTATATATATATATATATATATATATTATTAATCTATCATTCATTAAATAGATAATCCAATTGGTAATGCTGGATTTAAGATATTATTAAACGATTTGGAAATATTATCATACCAAAACGATTTTACAATATCAATTAAGTTGAGAAATATTTCAATAGATGATGAAAGTGTAATGTTATTAACAGATAATCTAGATTCAATTAAATATTGTAGTTTAATAGATTTAAATGGTAATAATGTTAGTTTTAATGTATTGAAATTAATATGTTCAAAATCATTAAAAAATGTAGAATATCCATTAATAAAAATGAACAATCCTTCATGGTCAAATGAAGAATTGGGATATTATTTGGAGTATTGTATTAAAAAGGAAAAAAAAAAGTTATGATTTTTCAAGTATAATATTAATAATAGAATAGTTATATTTTCATGAAATAGATATGAATATCAATGATTCACACATTTCAATAATAAAGCATATAAGTCGTTGTGAACTTGATTTATCCAATAATCAAATTTCTTCAAAGGGTTAAAAGAATTACCTAAAGATTTACTGCATATTTCAATATTTAATAACCCCATTGAAGATGAAGGAATAGAGATAATATGTAAGTATTTGAGAATGTTAACTTCTTATCGTGATGAATTAAACTTATCAAGTATTGTTATTCTATATATGTTATTGAATAGATATTGGAATGAGTGAAAAAGGATTAAAATGTTAATAGAAAGGTTAAAAGCTTATGATCTGCTGAAGATAATAAATTTATCAGGAAATGAAATGAATGAAAGAGAATTGAGATTAATGAAAGAAAATGAGGAATTATTTGGTTTATATAGAAGAATTGTCTATAACAGTAAAAGAAAATATTGATAAATCAGAATTAAAATCCTTTTTAGAAACGTTTTCATCTATCGAAAATAATACATTTAGATGGAATATCAGAAGAAGAAAAGAAAGAATTATCAAAAGAATTTTTGAATATAAAATAATCAAGTGATATATAATATTATGGTTTATTTTACATGTTTTTGATATTATTTTCACCAGAAATAAACAATTTATCTATATTTTCAATTTTGCCTCTAATTTTGATCAAGCCTCAAATCATCCCGCCAATTACTTTTTTTGTTTTTTTCTTAAATCCATCCGAAATATTAAAAAATGAGTAATATGAATAAATCAGAATGTATAAAATTTACTGATGAAATGTTATATGACGTATTATATAAATATTTTGGTTATAAGAGTTTTCCGAAGTGAGCAGAAAGGTAATAATATTGTATTGTAATTGTGTAGAAATAATAGCTAATGTATTGAGAGGGAAAGACAGTTTGGTGTTAATGCCAACAGGAGGAGGTAAATCACTTTGTTATGAAATTCCAGCACTATTACTGTGTGGTGTGACGATAGTGATATGTCCATTGATTGCTCTTATGATAGACCAAGGTATATATTTGTTTTTGATTTATATTTCGTTGTTTTATAGTTCAATCACTGAAATCTAAAGGAATCTGTTGTGCTTACTTATCTTCAACTCAGAACAATCATGAGAAGCAAGAAATATTAAAACTACTAAATGATAAACCTATGAAACTAAAAATGTTATATGTATCACCTGAAAGATTTATATTAAATGATTTTAAGAATATTTTATCAAATTTATACAAAGATAATTTAATATCTTTTATAGCTATAGATGAAGCTCATTGTATATCTAAGTATAAATACTTCAAATATAAAATTCAATTTTTGTATAGATGGGGACATGATTTTCGACCAGCATATCGATCATTAGGAAATATTAAAAAGATTATCCAAATTTAAGTGTAATAGCCTTAACAGCCACAGCTACAAGAAAAGTCGTTGAAGATATGAAATTGTCCTTACAATTGAAAGGTTGTAATCAATTCCAAACTAGTTTTTATCGAAGTAATTTGTTCTATAAA
>NGBS01000886.1:0-147426 GCA_002245135.1 Proteromonas lacertae | reverse complement strand
AGCAACAGCAAATGAAAATGTAAATGTTGATTCACCATCTCGATTGTATGCTTTTAATGTAAAATCACTCTTTGATAATGCTTTACTTACTCTTCACTTAATTTACCAGTTTTATCATCAAATGATAAACCAATATTTGTTAAAATTGATAATGGAATTATTTCATATTTTACACCTTCTTGTTTTTCTTCTACTGGAATTAATTCAACTGAATCTCCTATTGTATATACATATTCATTTTGAGGATAGGATATTGATTCTGGTCTTTTATATCTTAAATCTATTGATACTTTCGTTGAAGCACAATTTTCTCCATTACAAGCATTTATAGTATATTCTGACATTTCTAAATCACTTTTGGCATTTATTACAAATATCTGTTTGTTGTATCAAACACTATTCCTATAGCTTCTAATTCAACATTTGACTTATTTCATATGAACTAGCATGACCAACTACAATTGGAGTTAATGTTATTTCTTCACACCTATATAAGCTATTACATTGGATTTATCATATAAAATTGATTCTGGCTTTCCATATTCACATGCTAATCTTATTGTTACATCATCTCCTTTAGTTTCACCATTATATGGAGTTACTGTATATTCAACATCTCTATCTTCTTTTTTACATTTTCCAAATACTTCACCAGTTGCTATATCAAATATTAATCCATAATTTGTTTTTAAACCATCTAAATCATTTAATTCTAGTTTTGTTACATCAGTCTTTTCAGGTATTTCACTTGAACTTTCTACATCTATTGTAAATATCATCTTTCCTTCATTTGAATATTTCACTACAGGTATGGCAGTTGATCCACAAGCACTTGCATCTATTATTCCCCATTTTGGAGCTTTGATTGCTTCATCAAATGTACAATCTCTGGTTTTATTTTTATCATTTTCTTCTCCTATTACACATGGTATTACAGCTGTTTCACCTATTTTGTAGCTGGAAATCCAGAATCAATTGGACATGTCACATCTTTCACAACTATATCAAATTCACTTCAATTGTTCTTGTTCCAACTATTTCTATTGTCATATGATATGTTTTAGCACTTGCATCTTCAGCTATTATACCACTTATTATACCACTTTCACTATCTATACTTAATCCATTTGGTAATTCTTCACTTCCATCTTTTCTTCGGAATGATAAACTCAACTCAGAATCTTTCACAAAATTTGGTTCTGCTTTTATACTTGTTTTACCTACATATCCTTCAACTGAGGAATATGTAACTGACGATGGATACCATCCTATACATTTATCTCTCTTTACTTCACTATATTCAACTGGTTCAACCATTGAACAATATTTATAGGTATAACCATTATAACCATTTCCACAGTTATATTGTTTTGATTCACCACCTGGAACTCCAATTCCATATTCATCATTATCATTACATCTTTTACTACAGATTTCTATTTCATCTCCCCACATTGGTGAACCATTCATATCTAAACATTCTCTTTCATCACCTGCTTCTGTATTAAATCCACAATTTATCTTAGATTTTGTTCCTATATAGGCTGGTGACCATTTTCCATCTCTTAAACACATATTTCGACATACTGCAGGTAATACATCAGTAAATTCACCACCACTTGATTCAGTTTCAAATTCTATTCTCATTGATTTCATTGGTTTTAATGGCACTTTAGTACTAATTACATCAGGTTTATATCTTTTATATGGCTCTTCATGTTTTTCACTATTACTTCCTAATAAATAATTACCATCATTTTCATCTTCAGCATAAACACTAAATGTACCAATTTCTCTTGATGGTGTATCACTTGTCTCATGATATCCTCTTACAATGTATGAATTGAAATATTGGTAATAATCTTCAGTAAAATCAAATTGTAAATAAGCATCATTATGTGCTCCTTTAACATACATTTTAGTGCCAAGATTACCATCAATCAAATTTTCTGCTACTTCTCTATCTTCTACTTTATCAGGTTTATACTCTTGATCTCTATAATTTCCTTCTATTTCAGTTATTTCATATTTATCATAAATGCAACTTTCCATTCCTGATGTAATATATAATGATTTTGATATAAAACTATCTCCTTTAACATCACTTGTAGTTCTATGAATTTCTATTGCTATTGTGTTTATTCCAATATTGAATAACGATATTGGACCTTTTATTTTTCTATTCTTCAAATCATTATTTGATGTAGCAGGTGTTTCAGAGGTTATTTCTCCAGATGGTAAATTATATCGATAATATTCATCACCATTTATGTATAATATCATTCCTCCTTCAAATTTTAGGTTAATTATAAAACTAGATATATCATTAATAGAATCTTCATCACCAAAATCAAATTGAGTTATATAATATCTTGTTATTTTAGTCATTTCATTAAACACTGGTCCTTCTAATACTTCACCTTCTAATAATCCTTCTTTCCATGATTCACTTGTTTGAGCAACATCAGAATATGACCATTTAGTTGAAGGACTTAAATATTTTTTGAAGTTTATATCAATTGAATTTCCTTCTTCATTTCCACCTCGATAATAATCTCTCACTATTGTTTCTTCATTATCTTCTTCATCTAACATATATACTAATATTTCTGAGAATTTCCATGCTGTTGTTCCAGCTAAATTACCAAATGATTAATTTGTATGATCCACTTTCAAGACAATATAAATTAGAAATATCTCTTTGGTTTATTAGTGAAATGTTTGATAATAGGCTAGATGATTTCCACAAATAATAAAACGGTTTATAAGGTAATTCATCTGTACCTCTTTTTACATCATCACTTAGCAATCTAATTTTAAATCCTTCATTTGGGCAGATTATTCCTCTGATTTCTACTTTCACTTCATCAGAATCACCATAGTTATTTGTGGCTGTTATTGTTAAACTTGTGGAAATATCAGTTGATGTTAATGTACCAGATAAAGCACCTGTATTCACATCAAATTTTATACCATCTGGAAGAGTACCTATATAACTATATTCATTTGCACCATTATAAACTAAAACTGGACTAAATGTCATTTTCAAATTCTTCACAAATCCTAATACATTCTTATTTTCATATTCAAATCTGGGTTTTTCATTTGAATGATCTTTCATTTGGAATGAATAACTATCATCACTACTAAATTCTATGTATTTAATCAACAAATCTCCATAATATAATTTCACATAACCACTCGATGATTTACATTTGATATTCAATTTATATGTTATTGTAGAAGTAATACAAGTTCCATATTTATAATTCTTATTCACTTCAGGTATTACATCATATCCTTCTGGTGGGAATATCACCAAATTATTATAACCAATTTCAAATGATACTCCTTCAGGATTAGAATTAATTAGATATTCAAATGTAAAGAACGAATTTCCAGATCCACAACCACTTATTTCAAATGTTATTGTTGATGTAACTGGATTGGATGATAAACATGTTACTGTTATATCTTCTCTATATTCGGACATACCTTTACCTGTTATATATCCAGTTTTGGAATTCATTGTAAAACCATTTGGCAATTTATTAACTGTAAAACCAATACAATTTGTAAAATTAGTTGGACCAACATTTACTTCAGAACCAGTTGAAGCTGTTATTTTGGCTGGATATTTCAATTCACTCTTTTCATTCTTCAAAACTTTCATCCAAATTGAACTACTATCAGTATCTCCATTTGAAAATGTTACAGATAGTTTATATTCAAGTAAATCAGTTTCTCTACTTGGAGTTCCACTAATTCTTCCATCACTTGTTAAAGATAAGCCAGTTGGTAATGATGGATTTACTTTGAATTTTGCATCAGTTAAATCAACTTGGAATGAATTTAATTCTATATCAACACTTTCTGTTTCATACATTTCAATATAAGAAGTTTTATACTCTACAACTGCTTTTGGAGTATGATATAAGAATTTATCTATTGGCTGTGATTCAATTTCTAATGAGGAAGAAACTATATTTACTTCTAATTGTTTTGCAATATCATCACTTCCTTTTGTATATGTTATTCTAATTGGATAATACCTTATTTCTGCAAAATTCACATTTATTGTCTTTATATCATATCCTCTTCCAGTTATTTCTATTGTTTTGTCTTGCCTTGCTAAATATAATCTACAATAATCATAACATTTCATTGTTATTACATAATCACCAAGTTGTTTTACTTTTATAAAACCATTATAATCAGCTATAAAACTGTATATAGATAATAATGAAAATCCATTCCATATATCATCACTTCTCACATGATTTGGATTGTCAATTATTTCTAGTATCTTTTTTAAACCTCCAGAAGTTGTTGGATCTGTAAATCCATCCAAATTTGGAGAATTTATTGTATAAACAATTGTATTTAATCCTTTCAATAATTCTACAGTTTCATCAACACAAATTATTCTAAATGAATCTGAACTAGATGATAAACCATCATCAGAATATGATGTTACTGTAAATGTTGTTGTTGTATATCCTTCACAACTATCAATTTGACCTGAAATAATACCAGTATTTTCATCAAATGTTAATCTATTTACACTGGGAGATATTCTCCATTTAGATGGAACTCCTTCAAATGTAGGTATGATTTTATAATCAGTTCTTGCCATTATAATGTAAGAAAATGAAGAATAATCTACATGTTGAATTATAAAGCCACCACGATACATCATTCCACTCAAATCTTTATAACTTCCATCAGCTTCACTTTCTTTCTTTATTTGTATATCAGTACTGTAAGGTTTACCATCAAGACCTAAAAACAATCCAGTATAGACATATCCAGGTTTCAAACTCACAGTTGTTGTTTGCACATTATCCCAAGCAGTTGATGGTGTTTTTATATCTTTAAATCCAGGAATAACAACATTACCATTATTTTTTACTCTATATTTTATAACATAATTACCTGCTTCAGTAATCTTTAAATATCCTTCAGCTCTTATAGCAACCATTTCTGAAGAAGGGAAATCTGGCGAATCATCTGATGTTTCTGGATAAACTGATTTTGTCATTATTGTTGGACCACTTAAAGTTTTTGATCCATCAAATAATTTACTCCATAATTCATTACTAAATTCAGATGCAGAATAAGGTTTCATTCCATAAGCTCTAAATCCAGTCAATAAATTACCTTCATCATTCTTCTTGAATTTTAATGTTAGAGTAATTGAATTCTTTGCATCAGCTATTACTATATTCACATCAACTCCTTCTGTTGGTATTTCATTTGTCAAATATCCACTTATTGCTCCTGTTCTTCCATTAAGTACTAATCCATCTGGTAATGGAGTTGAACTACTTACTGATGCAGAAGTAAAATAACCAACACATTTTGGACCTGCTATATCAACATACATTTTGTATAATTTCAATTCATTATTATCAAATCCATAACTACAACTTTCTAATTTAGGTAAAGATGTAATTCTTAACTTTACAACCTGTTCAAAACCATCTTTTGATACAAATGTTATTGTATAATCAATATCAAATTCATTGTCAATCACATATTGAATACTTCCTGTTTCTAATAATCTCCAATTATTTGGTAATTCTGGTTCAATTCTAATTGAGGTTGGAACATCATCACAAGTACAAGTATATGTTCCTTTTTCATATAAATCAAATGACACTTCATCAGAAGAATATCGACAATTAGTTTGAACTTTATCACTACAACCTGATCTATCTATTTCACTCCACTGAGGATCACCATTTTCATCTAATTTACATTCTCTTGTCATTTCACCAAAATACTCTAAACCACATGAAATATTAGCAACAATATTAATCTCAGTTTCTGGCCAAATTCCATCTTCCGAAGCTGGACATTTTGGTATTAACACCTCTAAATTAATAGTTCTAGAAATGGTTCTTGCTCCTTCTGGATAAGCATCATTTGTAACAGTAATTGTATAAGCTTTAGCTTCTCTTCCTTCAGTTGGAATACCATAGATTCTTCCACTTAGTTGATCTATCTTTATTCCAGCAGGTAATTGTGGATCAGATGTTATTGTTGTGGTTGTTTCTCTATCAACTGATAAAAAAGCTCTATAAGTTGGAACTTCTTTACCTACAATACCAGTCACTTTATTATTAGAAGCATCAAACACTATCTTTACTTTTGAACAAGTATTACCACCATAATTATCAGGTTGAAGAGTTGGAAAACCATTCACATTTCGACATTCTCTTACTATTCTTATTGGCTCAGAAGTAGCAGTTTTTACATTTGATTCTTGACCTTCTGGACACATAAAATAACTATTACTTCCCATTGGAATATCATCACATGATTTTGGGTAATTGCACATTGAAGGAAGCATACCAGTCATTCTAAATGTTGGTGCTAATGCTTGACCATTTTCACCTCTTGAGGTAATATTAAACAAATAGTATTTATAATGCTCATTTATATTTGGTATAAAAAAAGATTTATCTTCATTTGCTTTTGGTTGAGCAGATCTTCTCATTGAATGTAATAAATTCCATTCGTTATTATCATTAGATCCTAATACATCCCAACTAACTGAATATGTATTAGCTACATTATCTGAACTCATGTAATACTGTGTAATCAATACTGGATATGGGTAAATATATTTAAACCATGTATTTCCATAGGCATTATAACCAGAAAAATCATAACTAAAACCTCCTCCTGTTGAATGTAAATTATACATAGCATTCTTAAAAGCATCAGGCAAATATCTTTCATACATTCTTTTGTCTGTTACTGTACCAACACCTTCTTCAGCAAAGGCAGTAATTTCAATTTTATCTTTATTTAATATACTTACACATTGATTAATTCCCATATACTGCATATCAATATTCAAATTCTCTTTTTTATTCATTGATGATTGGAAATGACATTCTATTGAAATATAATTATCACTTCCATCTACTTTGAAATAGGATTTAGTCACTGGAATCTTTACTGTTTGTATTGCAGTTGATCCAATACTTTCTGATTCACTTGTATAATTATCAGGTAAATTATTTAGGTAAACAAGATGATTATTAATATAAGTAGCTATACCACCTGCATAAGTTAGACTTAACATTATTGCATTACTTAACTGAGTATCTGGAACTTTAAATCCATATTTATAGTATCTTACGATACCGCTTGGTTCTTGAAATCCACCAACTGGAGCAGCAAACCAACCATCAAATTCAGTCATTGTAATCCAATCAGGGTAATATGTTGAAGTATAATACCAAATGCCACTTCCTGTATATACTCTTTGAACAAAGAAATCTTGAACACTATTTGTACCTGGAGATAATGGAGTGGTTATACCTAGACCTTCTAATTCTATTTCAATACTTGAAACAGATGTAAATGTATAAGTAGCTGTATAATCACCTTGTGTATCACAAAATGATTTATTAAATGTTGTAGAAATAATTTGATTTGCTGAGAATATAACACTTTGATCAGACTTCTTAGTAACAACAATTGAAGCAATTCCACTATCAGCTTCACCAACATTAACACTCAATTTGAATAATTGTCTATCACCTTCACATTTTGATGATCTTAATGTCACATCTGTTACCTCACTTTTACCATGTGAATTAGTGGCTGTTACATGAACAACAATAGGGTTACTGATTGCTGAAGTCACAGTTCCATAAATAGCGCCAGTTTCCTTATCAAAACTTAAACCTCCAAAGATAGTATCAATTTCAAATAATGATGCTCCATTTTTAACAATTGGAGACATATAATAATCAAAACCAACTATTAATTCTGTCAAATCAGGATATGTAACAACTGGAACTTCATCTAATGGAAATTCTATATCTATTTCTCTTTGATCTATTATATCTTCTACTTTTCCTGTATATATAACTAAATCATCACGAATAAGTTTAAATTTTCCTCCCAATAATGAATTACTATTTATTATCAATTTTAAACTACTTTCTAATTTTGCACAAACCACTGCCTTTATATCTATTCCTAATTCATCATCTGCTGTATTTGCAAATAATATCTCATCTCCCTGTTTAATAGTGAATAATGTTCCAGGTGTTTCAAGATTATATATAAAGTAGAATTTATTAAATTCACAACTTGGTTTTATATGAAATGTAATTTGTTTTGCAGTTACACCATTTATTGTACATCCATATATTGTTGAAGCATGTCCTGATATTTGTTCTATTGCAATTCCACTAATTACACCATCTTCACTTAATGATAATCCTTTTGGTAAATCTGTTGAATGATATATTATTTTCATTGAATTCTTACTTGTACAAGTAATTGGACTTATTTTGAAATCTTCACGTCCTTCTACAGTTACTAAATCACAATCAAATTGATCTTCAGGAGCTGTAAATTCTCTAATTTCTAAATCCAATTGACATGTAAATGTAAATGGAGCATTATTAGCGGTAGTATCAACTCCTCTCATTGTGACTGTATATAAAGTGGATGGTATTATTTCATCAGTATAACCAGTAATATAACCTGTTTTTGTATCTAATTCTAAACCAATTGGTAAATCTCTATCAATTTCATAACTATTAACTTTACGAGCAGTTATCCATGCTTGTAATACTGGTTTATTAGCAGGAATTGGAGTGTGAGCTGGATAAACTGCTTTCATCAAATTGTACTCTAAAAATCCTAAATATTGATGAGCAATTTTATCAGGACCAATAAATACACCTGTTCCAACTGCACCTCCGCTAGCTGCACCTACCTGAACTTCATATCTAAATTGATTATCAGCACCAACTCCTCTATACTGATGTATTTCTGCTCTACCTGCTAATCCACCAATTAAATCAGATGTTACAATAGAACAACTTTGTGAAAATTGATTTGGCTTTGGTCTTGGCCAATTTTCACCTTTATCATTATAATACACTTTAGTTGGACCACTAAAACCAAAGAACGTTCTCTGATCACCATGATAAAAACCAATTGAACTTAATGAAGATTGTTCTTCTAAATGCCAACCATATTCTGGCCATAATGACTTTCCCGCTGTGTAATTTACATAATCTCTTACACCAACATATAATAATTCTTTTGCACCACTGCTTTGAGAATCATAAGAGTATCTACAATCAGCTCCTTCAAATCTATAAAGCATAATTAACCATCCATGTTGATAATTTAAATGAGCATCACTAATATAACGAATGTAAATATTAAAAGAACAAGTACTATGATCATTTTCAGAAATAGCAGTTACTGTAACCAAATGATTGTTAGCTACACCTGTAAATTTACCACTTATTATACAAGTATTACCATTCATTGTAATTCCAGCAGGAAATGCAATAGAGGATGAAGCTCTACAACTACTAGGTTTTATTCTTCCTAGATAATTTGGAGTTATTGATGATTGCCTTGTTTTGAAGAACGGAAAATCCATTGCAGGATATTGAAAATATTGAAGTGGAGTTGAACCAGAATTTGATCCTATACTTAATTTTAATGGAATTTCAACTTCATTTTTGTCGTCTCTACAAATAATTGTATATGTTTGTTGTGCTGATTCTTCTGTTACTCCTTCAGTATATATTTTACCTAATTTATCAATCTTTACTCCTGTTGGTAAAACAGAGGCAGTACAGTTTTTTATTGGAGCATTGCATCTAGGCGGTTGAATAGTAAACGCTTCACTCTTTGATATAGAGAATATACCATCTTTTACACCATATGTACAACTTGAAAGGGTTCCATAAGCAACTAGTGTAATGCTTCCACTGTATAAAGCACCATCATTTACATATTTTACTGTATATTTTTTTTGAGAGTGAATGTTTTTGATTTACCTGAAATACCACAATTGGAGGATAAAGTCAATCCTGGTGGTAATCTTGGAACAGTAATACATGATGTAATATCATTTTCACAAGTTACAGCTCTATCAAATGATTCTGTTAAAGTCGAAAACTCTAACAAATCGCTTTTAACAGTGCATGAAGCTGCTGTTAAGCCTATTTAAAAATTATATATACAATATTATACTCAAAATAGCCAGAAATCTAAACAAGAACATCCTAGAATAAAGATCTAAAATGGTTTGATACAAATTAAATACTTGTATAAGAAAATCATAAAAACCAAAATTAAGAGAGGAAGTTATAAATATTACCCCCTTCCAAAATATCTATGTTTTGTATTTTTTGTTTATTTCTTGCTTATTCTTTATTATATTACTTGCATGTAATAGTGATAGCCTACTACCAAACTGGGAAGATGTAGCGAAATTTGTTCCTTTCTCTGAATGAGTGAATAACAAACCATAGTAACATAATATTATTATATTTGACAATAATACTACTACTATTCTTCAAACACTTGCTTGTCCATTTGAAAAGACGGATTAAATTTTTGATATTTCTAATTTGGTTAAAATACAAAAATATAAATCTATCTTTAAGCACAATACAATTCAGTTTTCATTGTGATTTAGTCATAAAGATTATATGAGTTGTTATTTATTGATATTTATTCTTCAATCTTCCATTCATCATTTTATAAACAACATTGTTTCTAAAATATTATTTTATTATATAAAATCCATATTTTATCTGTAACTCGAAATATTCAATTTAAAACATTCATTCAAGCTTGATTTCTATTCAAGCTCAAAATAATAAATCTCTATTATATTCCGCTAATGATTGACAATAATAATTATCTACATATACTAATGTAAAATAAGCAAAATAAATAATAACCCAACATAACAAAAATAAAAATCAATATTTTAAGGAAATGCTGAATATGGTCTAATTCTTAATGGTTTTTCATATTCACTTTGTCTTTTTGGTCCTGCACTTTGTATTCTTCTTTTACTCTTTTCAATCTTCTCTTTCTCCTTTGGTTTTGAATATAACTGTTGTATTATACTTGTTTTTGCTGTATAAGGTGTATTTGATACTCTATAAAAATAAATATTTGCTATTATAAATAAATAATATACGGTGGAGCTGGCATATATAATGGTTTCTTTGGTCTTATAACTGTTGGTATATGTGAATATCTTGTTCTGATTATTTCACCACTTGGAGCTAAAAACTCAGAATTTCCAATATGGCTTACATTTGGAGCATTTGTGTCTATATTGATATAAACTGCATCTTTATTTCCTTCTATATTTGTAGTAGTTGTAGTTGTAGTAGTTGCTGCTGTTGGTTTTAATGGATGTTTCTTTGTATTTGAATTAGAATTTGTATTTGTATTTGATGAAGATTTAGTTGGTAGAAATGGGTTAATTTTTGGTTTATTTTCACTATTACATATCTATTGAAACAATAATATTTCAGTATATATATATATATATATATACTTTTAATATTTTATTATATGATTCAGTAATAGAATTTAATAATTGCTTGTTATTTGGTATATATTGTTGACAAGAAATTAATCCTCTTTTATACCACTGTAAACTCTCTTTAAATCTATTTAATCCCTCTAATTGACATCCAATATTCTGATATCCAATACATAAAGTAGTTAATAAATCTGAATAATCATCAATATTATCATATTTATTCTGAATTGGTATTAAATACTCTAAAATTTTTGAAACTGAATTTCTTGCTTCTTCCAGTGAATCTTTACAATCTAATACATATAAATAAATAAATAGAATAATATATATACTTCCTTGTTCATGATATATTGTTGATAGAGTGAGATAGGAACAAGCTAATTCATCAACATCTTGAGCATCTGGATCATTTTCGTCTATCATTTCATTACATATCTCTATAGCGACTTTAGCTAATTCTATTGCCATTGAATAGTCACCTACCATTCTAAATACATAAGCAGCACTGTTAAGACTAAAAATATATAAATCACTATATTATACGTAGCAACTTTCACAATCATCAGTATCTGGAAGAAATTCTACTAATTCTATTGCTTTTCTTGCTATATCTACTGCTAAATCTTGATCTTCTGCATTTTCTATAAATTCCATAAAAACTTTGTTTAATTGTGTTACTGCTTTATCAATCGCATCAACAGTCTTTAATAATTACATAAATATCTGTTATTATACAATATGACTCTTTTCTCCATATATCTCTAAAGTAATATTAGCTGCTTCTTCTAATAAGGTAGCTGCTTCTAAATTCTCATTATTTGAAAGCATTTCTTCAACTAAATCATTAATGTTGTGCAGTAGTATTTTTGACTCTTCTATTTCTCTATATCTACTAGCATCAGGTGGTCCTGACATTTTTTAAATTACTAATCTACAAACTAAGAAAGAAAAAATAACTGTTTCAAATATAGTAAAAATATATTCGTTTGAAACACAAAAAAATAAAAAAAGAAAAAAAATACCTATTATACACTATTTATTTATAACTTATTTACTCTTTCTAGATTTTTTCTTCTTCTGAGGTTTAGGAAGTGGTAAAAATGTGCCAATTTCAGTTTCTGCAGAAGGTAGAGGTAAATCAATTCCAACAGTAGTAACATCTTCAGGAGGAGGTACATCTGTATTTTTATTAATAATAATACTATTAACTGAATCAAACTTCCATGATTGTGTTTTATTATCCCAAATATAACCATAATTTTGAAGATTTGTTGTATCTGAATAAGAATTATTATTTGCGTTAGAAATACTATCTTCTTCTTCTTCTTTTTTATTTATATGTTTATCTTCACTAGTTTTATTATTTGATTCATTTATATCTGTAGATGATGGTAAAGTTGGACCAATCATAGGCATTTTAACAACATTATATCCATATTCCCTTAACTCTTTCTCACCATGAGCATATTGGCATAATGCTCCAATTTTACAAAATCCTTTAGCCATAAAGTGTCTACATAACTGTGTTTTATATAATGGAGATGGTACAATTGCTGGTTTAGTAGTAGTAGTAGTTGTTGTTGTTGAAGTAGTTGTAGAAGTATTTTTATTATTATTATTTGAAGAGTTATTTATAAAAGATGAAGTATTAGAAAGACATGCAGTAATTTGTGATCTTATTTTCTTAGATTCAGAATCAGTTTTTCTGGCATATGATAAATCTAGTGGTATTGAATGAAAATAAACACCTTGTAAGTGTTTAATAGCAGAATCAGCTTCATATTCTGAATGGAAATTAACAAAAGCATAATCATCTCTTTGTACATTTGGTAGATTTCGTGATAATATTACTGATTCTACAAAACCATATTGAGAGAATAATGCTCTTAAATCATCTTCATTTATATTGAATGTTATTCCTTTTACGAATATCACTTTCTTCTATACAAAAAATAAAAGATTTTAAATTATTAATAAATACATTTAATGATTCTTCATCTTCAAAATCGGATTGTGTATCAGCCCAATTGGCTGTTAATTTTTGTCCACCAATTTTATAACCTTCTGAATTGATAGTATACATTGAATTCTGTGCATTTGCTAAAGTATCGAACGTGGCAAAGCAATAACCTCTATTTCTTCCTTGCCCTTTAGGATCATCTAATACATTCACTTTCATTATCGTTGAAAATGCATTTACTAATAAATCTTGAACCATTTTACAATTCCATGATTTCTTTAAATTGCTTATATACACAACTGGACTTTTTCCAGTCAATAACTCCAAATGTATTTGTTTTTCGTATATCATAAACCCTTCAAAACTATTGACAACTTGTTGCGAAACAAGCACATTATCAAATCCAATCACTGCGGTTCCATTATTTACACCATTTGGTTCTCTTAATATTTTGGCAACCAACAAATTACCATAAACTGAGAAGATGTTCATCAAATCTACTTCTGTTGCCATCAAACTTAAGTTTGTGATATATATTTCTGATACTATATGCACATTATAAATATCAAAATAGTATACCTCCTGTATTCATCGAGAAATTTATATATTTTCAAAATTAATTTGAAAATAAATCCGTTATAATCTATCAAACAAGTTTGAATTCATTCAAAGAGTTTATTTTTATTTTCTTAGGTGAAGAAGATGTTAGGTGCATTCACAAACGCTGCTAGAAGATGCTTCGATAATACTCCATGTATATTACTCAAGATTATATTTTTAGTCGTATTTTTAAGTTTAAGTCTCTCTGTTGGTTCTGTTGTTCTTTATCCGTTTGCAAAGCCAATTGCTATGAAGATGAGTCATAATCACATCAAGAAACTTACATATCCATACCCACCTCATTTAATTCCTGAAGGTAAAGTGGTTCATAAGAGAGTCTAAGTAATTTTATTATTGTTATATATAATGATTTGTGATGGTGGAGATTTTACCAGAAATTATCATAAATACACAATTTTAATCGCATTCATTAAATATCTAATACTTAATAAGTGTTTATGGAAATAGATATTCATATATCAATGTGAATTGCATAGTAAATAATCTTATAATCTATTCTATAACACGTTTTTACATTACTAAAAAGTTATTCGTTTAAATAATCACAACAAAATCGGCTTGAGATTTAAATAAGAATTTAAAATGATATTTTGATTTGAAAAGGATTTGTTGTGTTTTTCATTTGACTTTTATTTTAATCTAAATTTCATCTGAATTAGATTATTTTAATTGATGAATTCACAACAGCCAAATCAAGGAGGTTATTCTGAAAGTACTCCAGTATTTTCACAACCACCAAGACCTGGAAATGCACCACCTGGTGCTCCCACATCGAATTATGAAGAAGGACAACGTGTAATGGAACAAATGATGGAACATCAATTGATTGATAAAGCAAAAAGATGGCAGCAATTAAGATCAAAGCGTTTTGGTAAAAGTAGAAAATTTGGTCATGTCAGCACTCAGAAAGAAGAAATGCCACCTGAGCATTGCAGGAAAATCATTAAAGATCATGGGGATATGAGCAGTAAGAAATTCAGAAATGATCGAAGAGTATATTTAGGTGCATTGAAATATGTGCCACACTCCATCTTGAAATTATTAGAAAACATGCCAATGCCTTGGGAACAAATCAGAAATGTCAAAGTATTATATCATGTAACAGGTGCAATTACATTTGTAAATGAAGTTCCCTTTGTAATAGAGCCAGTATACCGTGCTCAATGGGGTACAATGTGGATAATGATGAGAAGAGAAAAGAGAGATCGAAAGCATTTCAAAAGAATGAGATTCCCACCATTTGATGATGAAGAACCTGCATTAGATTATGGTGATAATATATTAGACACACCACCACTCGAAGCTATCAGAATGGAATTAGATCCTGAAGATGATAAAGATGTAATTGGTTGGTTTTATAATAATAAGCCATTAATCAACACTAAATATGTTAATGGTAGTAGTTATCGTACTTGGAGATTACCAGTAGAAATATTAGGAACATTGTACCGTTTTGCAAGTCAATTAATTAGTGATTTGACTGATCCAAATTATTTCTATTTATTTGATAAGAAATCATTTTTTACAGCTAAAGCGTTGAATATGGCAATTCCTGGTGGTCCAAAATTTGAACCGTTATACCGAGAAAATGAAGATGAAGAAGATTGGAATGAATTTAACGATATTAATAAAATCATATTCAGAAGGATAATTTCAACAGAATATAAAATAGCATATCCATTCTTATACAATAATCGTCCAAGAAAAGTCGCCATTCCCTATTATCATTATCCATCATCATGTTATGTAAAAACAGAAGATCCAGATATGCCAACTTATTACTTCGATCCAATTATACAGCCAATCTCAGCATTCCGATCTGATAGTACCTACAGTGAAGTAGAAATCGAAATGGATGAAGATGATTTAGATTTTACCTTACCTGAGAATATTGAACCAATTCTCTCAGATTATCCACTCTATACTTCCAAAACAACAGATGCAATCTCACTTTATCACAGTCCATTCCCATTCAATGAAAGAACAGGTAGAATGCGTAGATGTATTGATGTACCATTAGTGAATGGATGGTATCATGAACATTGTGATCCAGAATATCCAGTCAAAGTAAGAGTGTCATACCAGAAACTGTTAAAGTGTTGGGTATTAAATCAATTACATCATCGTAAACCTAAATCAATGAAGAAAAGATCATTATTGAGGTCATTACAAAATACAAAGTTTTTCCAATCAACTACATTAGATTGGGTTGAAGTTGGTTTACAAGTGATAAGACAAGGTTATAATATGTTGAATTTATTGATTCATAGAAAGAATTTGAATTATTTGCATTTAGATTATAACTTCAATTTGAAACCAACTAAGACATTAACTACTAAAGAAAGAAAGAAGTCAAGATTTGGTAATTCATTCCATTTAATTAGAGAAATATTAAGAATGACTAAATTAATAGTAGATTCTCATGTTCAATATCGAGTTAATAATATTGATGCATTCCAATTAGCTGATGGTTTACACTATATATTCTCTCATGTTGGTCAATTGACTGGTATGTATCGATATAAATATCGATTAATGAGACAAGTTCGAATGTGTAAAGATTTAAAACATTTAATATATTACCGTTTCAATACTGGTTCAGTGGGAAAAGGACCTGGTGTTGGTTTTTGGGCACCAGGTTGGAGAGTTTGGTTATTCTTCTTACGAGGAATGGTGCCAGTGATTGAAGGATGGTTAGGTAATTTATTAGCACGTCAATTTGAAGGTAGACAGAATAAAGTCATTGCTAAAACTGTAACAAAACAAAGAGTTGATTCTCATTATGATTTAGAATTAAGAGCATCAGTTCTACATGATATTATTGATATGATGCCTGAAAGTGTCAAAGCTAATAAAAGTAGAACAATTATGCAGCATTTGAGTGAAGCTTGGAGATGTTGGAAAGCTAATATACCTTGGAAAGTACCTGGATTACCAGAACCAGTAGAGAATATGATATTAAGATATGTAAAAGCAAAAGCTGATTGGTGGACAAGTGTAGCTCATTATAATCGAGAAAGAATCAGTAGAGGTGCTACAGTAGATAAGACTGTAGTCAAAAAGAACCTTGGTAGATTGACAAGATTATTCTTAAAATCAGAACAAGGAAGACAACAGAATTATAGTAAAGATGGACCATATATATCCACAGAAGAAGGTCAAGCAATACATACAGCCGTAGTACATTGGTTAGAAAGTAGACATTTCAGTCCAATTCCATTCCCACCTACAAGTTATAAACATGATACTAAATTATTGATATTAGCATTAGAAAGATTGAAGGAGAATTTAGGTGTGAATAATCGATTGAATCAAACTCAAAGGGAAGAATTAGGATTGATTGAAGCTGCTTATGATAATTCTAATGAAGCATTGACAAGAATAAAACGTGAATTATTAGCTCAAAGAACATTCAAAGAAGTTGGAATTCAGTTTATGGATATGTATTCACATTTATTACCAGTATATGAGATAGATCCAAGAGAAAAGATCACTGATGCTTATTTAGATCAATATTTATGGTATGAAAGTGAAAAGAGGAGATTATTCCCTAATTGGATAAAACCAAGTGATAGTGAACCACCTCCATTATTAGTATATAAATACTGTCAAGGAATTAATAACTTGGAAAAGATATGGGAAACTGAAAATGGTGAGTGTTTAGTATTAATGGAATCATCCTTAGAAATGATTTATGAAAAGATTGATTTAACAATGTTGAATTTCTTGTTAAGATTAATAATGGATCAGAATTTGGCTGATTATATTACAGCAAAGAATAATATAATATTATCATTTAAAGATATGTCACATACTAATAGTTATGGTTTAATTCGTGGTTTACAATTTGCATCATTCGTATATCAATATTATGGTTTAGTAATTGATATATTATTACTTGGCTTGAGAAGAGCAGCTGAAATTGCAGGTCCTCCACAGTTACCAAACGATTTCTTAAATTATAAAGATATAGAAACAGAAGTAAATCATCCTATTAGATTATATATGAGATATATTGATAGAGTGTATATCTTATTCAAATTCACACAAGAACAATCGAAAGATTTAATACAAAGATATCTCACTGAAAATCCTGATCCAAATAATGAAAATATAGTCGGTTACAATAACAAGAAATGTTGGCCAAGAGATAGTAGAATGAGATTAATGAAACATGATGTTAATTTAGGAAGAGCAGTCTTCTGGGATATGAAGAATAGATTACCAAGATCAATCACTACATTTGAATGGAAAAATAGTTTTGTATGTGTTTACAGTAAAGATAATCCAAATCTTTTATTTGATATTTGTGGTTTTGAAGTAAGAATATTACCTCGTTGTAGACAAGATAATATTGATTTCATTAATAAAGATGGTGTATGGTCATTACAGAATCAAACTACTAAAGAAAGAACAGCTCAAGCCTTCTTACGAGTTGATGAAGCTTCTATCAAACAGTTTGATAATAGAATTAGACAAATATTAATGTCTTCAGGTCAAACAACATTTACAAAAGTTGCCAATAAATGGAATACAGCTTTAATTGGATTAATGACCTATTATCGTGAAGCTGTTATATCAACACCAGAATTATTAGATTTATTGGTAAAATGTGAAAATAAAATCCAAACAAGAATAAAGATTGGTTTAAACAGTAAAATGCCAAGTCGTTTTCCACCTGTAGTATTTTATACACCAAAAGAGTTAGGAGGTTTGGGATTACTGTCAATGGGACATATATTAATACCACAAAGTGATTTAAGATATTCACGTCAGACTGATGCTGGAGTGACTAATTTCAGAATAGGTATGAGTCATGAAGAAGATCAATTAATTCCAACATTATATCGTTACATCCAACCATGGGAAAGTGAGTTTATAGACAGTCAAAGAGTATGGGCAGAATATGCACAAAAGAGACAAGAAGCTAATGAACAGAATCGAAGATTAACATTAGAAGATTTAGAAGATTCGTGGGATAGAGGTATTCCACGTATTAACACACTATTCCAGAAGGATAGACACACATTAGCATATGATAAAGGATGGAGAGTGAGAACAGATTTCAAAAAGTATCAAATATTAAGACATAATCCATTCTGGTGGACGCATCAACGACATGATGGTAAATTATGGAATTTGAATAATTATAGAACTGATATGATTCAAGCATTAGGTGGTGTAGAAGGTATATTAGAACATACATTATTTAAAGGTACTTATTTTCCCACTTGGGAAGGTTTATTCTGGGAAAAAGCCTCTGGTTTTGAAGAAAGTATGAAGTTTAAGAAATTGACAAATGCTCAAAGATCAGGTTTGAATCAAATTCCTAATAGAAGATTTACATTATGGTGGTCACCTACTATTAATAGAGCCAATGTATATGTTGGATTCCAAGTACAATTGGATTTGACTGGTATATTTATGCATGGTAAAATTCCAACATTGAAAATATCATTAATTCAAATATTTAGAGCACATTTATGGCAGAAGATTCATGAAGGTATTGTAATGGATTTATGTCAAGTATTTGATCAAGAATTAGATGCTTTAGAAATAGAAACAGTTCAAAAAGAAACAATTCATCCAAGAAAGAGTTATAAAATGAATAGTTCCTGTGCAGATATTGTCTTAATGGCAAGTAAGAAGTGGAGAATGTCATCACCCAGTTTATTGAAAGATGAGAAAGACGAATACAATGCATCAGTTAGTAGTAAATATTGGTTAGATGTTCAGTTAAGATGGGGTGATTATGATTCCCATGATATTGAACGTTATTCAAGAGCAAAGTTCCTTGATTATACAAGTGATAATATGTCAACTTATCCATCAGCTACTGGTGTAATGATTGCTGTTGATTTAGCGTATAATTTATATTCTGCTTATGGTAATTGGTTTACTGGTTCTAAGACATTATTCCAACAAGCTTTATCAAAGATAATGAAAGCTAATCCTGCACTATTTGTATTAAGAGAAAGAATAAGAAAAGGTTTACAATTATATAGTTCTGAAGCAACTGAACCTTATTTAAATAGTCAGAATTATGGTGAATTATTTAGTAATCAAATCATTTGGTTTGTCGATGATTCAGTTGTGTATAAAGTTACAGTTCATCGTACATTTGAAGGTAATTACACTACTACACCAGTAAATGGTGCTATATTCATATTAAACCCAAGAACAGGTCAATTCTATATGAAAATCATTCATACTAGTGTTTGGGCTGGTCAAAAGCGTTTAACCTCTTTGGCTAAATGGAAAACAGCTGAAGAAATTGCTGCATTGATTCGTAGTTTACCTGTTGAAGAACAACCACGTCAGATTATAGTTACTCGTAAAGGTATGTTAGATCCATTAGAAGTGAATTTATTGGATTTCCCAAATATTGTTATTAAAGGAAGTGAAATGCAATTACCATTCCATGCTTGTATTAAAGTTGATAAATATAGAGATATGATTGCTAAAGCAACAGAACCACAAATGGTGATGTTTAATATCTATGATGATTGGTTAAAATCAATATCAAGTTATACAGCATTCTCTAGATTGATATTAATATTAAGAGCTATTGATGTTAGTACAGAAAAGACAAAGATATATTTAAGACCTGATAAAACAGTAATAACACAACCAAATCATACTTGGCCATCATTGACAGATGAAGAATGGTCTAAAGTAGAAGTTGATTTAAAGAATTTAGTATTAGAAGCATATGGTAAGAAGAATAATGTGAATGTAACATCATTAACTCAATCAGAAGTGAGAGATATTATATTAGGTATGGAAATAGCACCACCATCTCAACAAAGACAACAAATCGCAGAAATTGAAGAACAAAACAAAGAACAAAGTCAATTAACAGCTGTTACAACTAAAACAACGAATATTCATGGTGATGAAATCATTGTTACAACAACCAGTAGATATGAACAAAATACATTCGCTAGTAGAACTGAATGGAGAATTAGAGCGAATAGTAACTTATATACAAGAACAAATAATATTTATATTAATTCAGATGAAGTTCAGGAACAAGGATTTACTTATGTCATGCCAAAGAATGTATTAAAGAAGTTTATATGTATTGCTGATACAAGAACAGAGATTTGTGGTTTAATCTATGGTTATAGTCCTGTAGATAATAACAAAGTGAAAGAGATTAGATGTATTGTTTTACCACCACAAATGGGAACTCAGAACAGTGTAAAGATTCCTGATCAATATCCAACTCATGAAATATTAGAAGATATGGAACCATTAGGTTGGATTCATACTCAACCAACTGAAAATACAATCTTACCACCTTCTGATATTATTACCCATAAGAACTTCTTAGAGAATTTCAGTGAATGGAATATTGATACTGCTGTTATATTAACTGTATCATTTACACCAGGTTCTTGTTCTTTTGCTTGTTATCATATTAATAAGAGTGGAATTGAATGGGCAAAGAAAACTAAAACTCCCACATTAGATGATAAGAATTATAGTAAATCATTTTATGAAAAATCTCAATTATTATTGAGTGAGAAGTTTATGGGTAGTTTCTTAGTACCAGAAGAAAGGTCATGGAATTATAATTTCACTGGTATTAGTTTCTCGAATGAAATGAAATACTCGTTGAAATTAGATATTCCCAAAGAATTCTATAATGAAACTCATAGACCATCTCACTTCTTAGATTTTACTACAGTTGAAGCTGATGCTAATATAGATAAAGCAAATGAAGGTGATTTAGAAGATAATTTCAGTTAATTCAAATATAATTAATAGATTTATGTTTATTTTTCATGTTTTTTTAGGGGAGGGATTATTTTAAATAACTATTTTCCACATAAAAACTAATTAAAAATTTACATAAAAAAATAATAATAATAATAAAATATAAACTTTATGCAAATGGATTATTTGTTCCAGCTGATGCGAATGGATTACTTGGAGCAGCTGGTGCTGCAGCGAATGGGTTAGCAGCAGGAGCAGGTGCTCTTGGAGCAGCAGCGAAAGGATTTGCAGCAGGTGCAGGAGCTCTTGGTGGTGCAGCAAATGGATTAGCAGCTGGTGGAGCTGCAGGTGGTGCTTGTGGTGGATAACCTGGTTGTGGAGGATATCCTGGATATGCTGGTGCTGGTGGATAACCTGGAGCTGGTGGATAGCCAGGTTGTGGAGGATATCCAGGTTGAGGTGGATAACCTGGTTGTGGTGGGTATCCTGGATAAGCTGGTGGAGGAGGAGCAGCTGCTGGTGCTGGTGGAGCTGGTTGTGGTAATAAATCATCAAACATATTCATTAAATCATCAGCTGTTTTAGCTGGAGGTCCACCTGCAGAAGCACCACCATCATCAGCTGGTGCATCAAATCCAAAGTCAGCATCATCATCTCCAAAGGCATTTTCATCATCATCATCATCATCATCATCATCATCATCATGTTTGCCTTTCTTGGCCTTTCTTGCCTTTCTTTGGTTCATCATCTTCATCTTCATCTGAATCAGAATCTTGTTTCTTTCTCTTTTTACCTTTCTTTCCTTTCTTTGGTTCATCATCTTCATCTTCATCTGAATCACCTCCTTTCTTTCCTTTCTTACCTTTTCCTTTACCCTTTTTAGGAGCATCATCTTCGTCTTCATCATCATCATCATCACCTCCTTTATTCTTCATCTTTTTAAGGTCTTTAAGACTCTTTGTCTTTATACGAGATACAGCTTTTGGTTTTGGTTTATCATCTTCACTATCACTTTCATCATCTTCAGGTAATTCTTCTTCCTTACCTTTCTTACCTTTACCTTTTTTCTTTGGCTTATCATCTTCATCATCTTCATCTTCCTCTTCATCCTTCTTTCCTTTCTTGCCTTTACCTTTTTTCTTTGGTTTGTCATCTTCATCATCATCATCATCTCCTCCTTTTTTACCCTTCTTTCCTTTGCCTTTCTTCTTTGGTGCATCATCATCATCTTCATCAAAGTCCCAAGCACTTCCTTTTGATTTCTTCTCTTTTCTTCCTTTTGGAGATTCATCAGAATCATCATCTGAATCATCTTTCTTACCTTTTTTGCCTTTTCCTTTTTTCTTTGGTTTGTCATCTTCATCATCGTCATCATCATCATCTGAATCGTCTTTCTTACTCTTCTTACCTTTCTTACCTTTCCTTGGCTTTTCTTCCTCTTCATCATCATCATCGTCATCATCATCATCATCATCTGAATCGTGCTTCTTCTTTCCCTTCTTATTCTTCTTACTACCTCCTTTAACGAATTTTTCATTTACAAATACTGCTTCTATCCAACTATTTACTGCATTTGTGTCTGAACTACTTGTAGGTTTCTTTATTTGACCATCATATTCGGCTAAATATTTGTTTGCTGCATTTTCATTACCGCCAGCTTCAATCTTCTTTATATCATCCATTGTTAACTTTACCATTGTGATACCTTGAACAGTATGTTGAAAGTTACGACTATTAAACATTTAAAAATATGACTATACTGAATACCACCACAAGTGGAACAAACAAATATTTCAAAGTCACGAACTAAGTATGTTGGACCCTAAATTGAGTAAAGAATAGTTACTATACACTACCACCACAATCAAAACATTTTTTATTGGCAGGAAGTGCTCTCAGTTCCTTTATTTTCTTATCTAAACGAGACATGTTTTAAATCTATAAAGATTAGAATAAAAATGTGTTTAAATGGTGAAATCTGAAAAGTAATATCAAAGATATTATATTATAAATAATATATACATATAAATAAATATTAAAACAGGAATTAATCAAAGAAAAGATCCTTAGAAACTTCCAATCACATTCAATTAAAAAATAGGTGTTGCGAAAAATATTGAAACACCATATCAATTTTTGGGTGTTTTAACCAAAATTTTGGAATCTTTTGGTTTTGAATTTTACATGTAGATATTTTATTGATGAATACTAACAATAAACAATGATTGTAGAGATTAAAGAATCATACGGCAATGATATTGTTTTTAAAAATATATAATGAATTACTTTTTGGTAGTTAGATAGCTTATATAGTAGATTATATTGTGCTTATTATATGAAAGTGATTATAAAGATGAAAATCCTATTTCTAAAGCGTAAAGGTTAAAATCACACATCAAATTCTTTTGAGTGTGTTTATTATGTAGATTATTTGTTTAATATAATATCTTGAATGTAACTATGCTTGTATAATCACTATATATTGTGATAAAATGTAAAACTGAAACTAAATATTTGAGGTAATCAAACCTACACATAAAATATCACTAAAAAATCACATTTAAACTTAAATTTATTATCCTAAAAGAAGTAATTTCACTAGATACATTCCACCTCATTCTGATGATTCTTCAAATAAGCAAGAAACTGTGTCATTTTCAACAAATATTCATCAGTATTCTTTTCAATAATATCATTATGATCTGCATTGACAGGATACCAAGCCAAAACTCGGTATTTCTCTGGAATCAATTTGAACAATTTCCTTCCATGTGAGACATTAACAACTGTATCTTTCTGTCCATGCATAACCATAGCAGGGCACTTTATCCTCTTCACTTCATTATAATTCTTAAACGTATCAAAGCAACCACAGGTGTTTAAATTCACTACTTTAAATCCAGATAATATTCCACATTGAATTATTATTCCACCTACATCAAAATGAGATGCTAAATGACAGGTAGGACCACTTCCAATACTTACTCCATAAACTATTATCTGTTTTGGTGATATTTGTAGTTCTGATATCAAATAATGATAAACAGCATCACAATCTTGTAAAACGACTGTTTCGTGAGGTTTACCGTTACTACTACCATAGCCAGCATAATCATATGCCATTACATTAACACACAACTCTTGGGATATAAATATTAAAGTATCTAATAAATGACCTAAATCACTAGCATTGCCATGAGAATATAACAGAGTGTATCTAAAATATGACATTATAAACATATAATTTATATACTCTGCCTTTGTGTTTCTGATAAACAAAGTCATAATACTGCTCTTCTTTGAAACCTTTATCAACCTTAGATGAAATAAGTCTTTATATGATTCTGAGTATTTTCTTAATGAGGAAAACTCGTATTCACCCTTATCATTCAACTTTACGGTGTCTATTGAAAAGATCATAACCAATTACTATACAGCCAGGCGGATCTGGTGGGAAAAAAGTGAATGGTGCTGATACTTTTGATTTATTACAGTTGTTCCTACACAATAAGCAGCAAAGATAACCAACCAAACTCATGTGTAAATTACGGTTTATAAATTACATGAAATTACCTCTCCTCAAAAATCTTATTATTAATTCAACCAAAATAAGAAAAAAATCATTAAAAATAATATAACTAAGCACCATTTACTAAAATCATCTATAAAATCAAAAATCTGTGTGTAGAACACAAATCTTCGAATGAGTTAATGTGTTTTTTGTCAATTCAATAATCTTCTCATTATGTCTACATGAATATTTTATTCATATTTAATGATTTCAATTCTATTTTAACAAATTTACCTCAAAAACATAGAAACTCAGAGAACCGCATAACCGACTGAAAATTACAGTTTCACTTCTAATAGTATCTTTATTGATTTTAAGCTTAATCTATCGTTTATATTAGTCAGATGAGTGATTCAGTATATTTTGTGCCTATTACATTACCATAGGATGATGAATTTTGGATGGAAGACCTTCCACAAGACACACCAAAAGAAATTGGTACAAGATATAAGATTGATAAGGAAATTGGCAAAGGTGCTTATGGTATAGTATATGAAAGTACAGATAGAACAACTGGAGGAAAGTATTGAGATTGTTTTTTATCTTCGAATAGAGTGGCTATAAAAGTCATAGAAAACGTTTTTCAAACTCGTACCGATGCTAAAAGAACTCTTAGGGAAATATCAATTTTAAGACAGTGCAATCATCGAAATATCTGTAAGATAAGGTATAAGTTGACAATTATGTAAAAATAAATAGAGATGTATTAGTGCCTCCTAACCCAGAATCCTTCACGAATTTGTGGGTAATACAAGATTATGGTGGTTGGGATTTAGCTAGAATAGTTAAAAATTCTCGTAAAATAACAGGTTGGTCAGCAACTCATGTAAAATATATAGTATATCAAATGTTATGTGGTTTATATTACATGCAAAGTGCAGGAATAGTTCATCGTGATTTAAAACCTTCCAATATCTTAATGAGTGAACAATGCGATTTGAAAATCATCGATTTTGGCTTAGCTCGACAAATAGATGCTTCATTTTACCACGATCAACAGGAGGATATTGCAAGAGCAGGTATTCACGATATGAAAGAAAAGCCAGATAAAAACGAATCTAAATCCAGTAATGATCAAAAACCACTAACACAACATGTAGTAACAAGATGGTATAGAGCTCCAGAATTGTGTTTGTTAGAGTCTTATTACAATGCACAAATCGATATGTGGAGTGTTGGTTGTATTATGGCTGAATTAATACAAACACTTGATCCTGAAGGTAAAAAAGCTAAACCATTATTCCCTGGTGCTACTTGCTATCCATTGTCCAATAGACCTCCAGGTAAACCACGTGATAGTGTGAGTGAAGATGAGTTTAATAAAACTACTCATCAAGTACAAAGGATATTTGATGTGATTGGAACTCCCAGTGCTGAAGATATTGCTGAGATTAAGGATGAGAAGATTAGAAATTATTTATCAAAGTTAGATTATAGATCTCCTATTAATTTTGGTATATTATACCCTTATGTTGAGAAATCAGCTATTGACCTTCTTGAGAGGATGTTGAAGTTTAATCCAAAGAAGAGAATTACTGTGAAAGATGCATTGGAACATGAATATATAAAAGCTGTAAGAAGACCATCAAAAGAAACAACTTCAACCGCAATGTCATTCCCATTTGAGCAAATGCCAACTATGGGTATAGAACAAGAGAAAACTGAATTAAGAAAACTTATTGTTGAAGAAGCAAAACTATTTCATAGAATGAACTCAGGAGAAGAGAAAAAATGTGCATAAAAATCATTATTATTGATAATCATCTATATAAATATTGTTTATGATATTGTTTTCATTCTATTTTATGAAGAAAGTCAAAAAATTACATGTGTTTGAAACGGATATATTTCAAAGAATCTTCTAGCAGTTTTATTCATTTTCATCGTATGTACACCTTTATATACTCTATCTTTATCATTTTTTGCATATTAATTTTATTTTCTATCTAATAATGCTTTTTAATCTTTAAAATCCATTCATTTAAATTCTAATAGTCAAAATGCGTCTTGTCATAGCTCATGATAATAAAGAAATGAATGTTTGGGCAGCTAATTATATTGCCAAATGTATTAATGAATATAAAGACACTGCTTACCCATTTGTGCTTGGTTTATCAACAGGTAGATCATTAGTTGGTATTTATGAGAATTTAGCACAACTTGCTAAAGAAGGTAAAGTATCATTTGCCAATGTTGTTACATTTACAATGGAAGAATTTGTTGGAATACCAGAAAGCCATCCACATAGTTCTCATACATTCATGTTCAGACATTTCTTCAGTCTCATCTCAATTGCACCTGAAAATGTTCATTTCTTAGATGGAAATGCTGAAGATTTAGATGCTGAATGTGATAGATATGAAAATGATATTAAAGCATTTGGTGGTATTGATCTATTTGTCACATGCATTGGTGAAGATGGTCATGTAGGCTTTAACGAACCAGGATCAAGCTTATACTCAATCACAAGACCAAAGACCTTGTCTTATGAAACAAAATTAGCATTTGCTGATGTATTTGACAATAATGTCAATAATGTACCAAGTGTAGCTTTAACTTGCGGTATTAATACTTTAATGCAAGCTCATGAGTTAATGGTTGCTGTAAGTGGTCCAAAGCATGCGATGGCTTTATCTAATATTGTAGAAGGTTCAATATCTCATATATGTCCAGTATCAGCATTTCAATTACATCCAAAGTCAGTAGTAGTATGTGATAAGGATGCTACATTAGAGCTTAAGGTAAGAACTGTAAGATACTTTAAAGGATTGATGAAGGAATATAAGAAAAATCATCCAGATGATGCTTTAGGTTTAATGAAGTTACCAGAGAGAGAAGATGATGTAGAATTTAGTAAGAAGAAGTTATTAGCAAGTGGTAAAAGCAGTAAAAGACTTCCACCACCATTTGCTGCTAAGTAAATAATTGATTCTTTGTAATTGTAATTGTATTGTTGTTTTTGTGAATAAAATTAAAAAAAACAAAAAAATAAAAAATAATGGAAGATAATTATTTATATATTTCATTTCCAATTCAATAATCCATAAGTATATTTACTTATCTCCACAATCTTATCTCCATCCACTTCTTCAGCTTCACCACATCGATCAAATGCACCTTGCATTATTAATAACAATAAATTATCAATTATCTGAGTATCATCTAAGAATATAGGCAATAACAATCTCAACAAATGATATATCTGTTTCTAATTGACCAAATCCTTTGGGAGTATAAACACTCTCTCTCACTTCTTCTAACATCATCTTTAAACTATTAAATATCACTCTATTCAATAAAGAATCTCTATCAAATGATAATGTATCTAGTTTATTCCTATTCTCCATTATTATTTCTTCTTGGTTTGAATGTGGACTTGTTGTATTATCATTTAATTGATCATTATATCCCCACATTGCAGGACTAAATGGAGTTAATATCCATATTGGTTCATCTTCCATTTTATATACATTCACATGAAATAGTGGTGATATTTCTTTACATACGAATTGCAATTCTTCAATATAATGGATTATTCCATCTGATATATCTTTTACATCTACACTATTGTTGTTGCTACTTACAGCTTTATCTAACCATTTTCCTAAAGTTTCACTTTGTGTATTAACATAACATTCTAATAGACTGGATTCGCTGTATTTTAAACATTGAATTAAATGTGATAATTTGATATCTTCATGAATCATTCTTTTATCAATTAAACTGGATGTATTATTGGGTAAAAATTCAATTAATAGATTCAAACTCTCTGTTATTCCTCTATTCTGAAATTCTCTTATAATAATTAACAATAACAAGATCAATGATGGTGATTTCTCTATATTCAATATATCTTCACTTACTGAATATAAATGTGGTAAAATTGGATAAGGCATTTTATCATGCTGTTCAATTCCATACAATTTACCTTTGAAATTACCTGGATGACTTCTACTTGCAATACATCCAAATGCACTGGAAATCCACAATATACTTTGTTGAAAATGTTGTTGGTATAACATATTGAATGGTTGTGCCATTGATGCTAATGAATCAGTCATAGAGGTTAATAATCCATTCACATTGAATAATGTATTCTTCAAATTATTCATTACTACATTGATAAAATCATTCATTAAATTCATTTTATTATCCAAAGTGCTATCATTATTATTACTATTATCATCGTGTAGTTTATTTGGTAGTTCCAATAATAGATCCGTTATACTGTTTCTGAATGATTCAAATGATAAGTCTAATTGTGATTGAATTGCACTTTCTGCTATTCCTCTAGAACATTCTACAATTCCACTATTAGGGACATTTGATTGGGCAGTTCGACAATCAGTTATAAATTGTTGTAAACTAATACAGAAATCATGAAATAATGATTTTTGATTATTATTTTTATTATTTACATGTGCATTTACACCTGAAATATCATTTTGAAGTTTTGCATCCACAGCTCTAAAGTATAATTGAAATAACTCTGATGTCATTTGATTGATTTCATCTTCATTCTCTTTAACAGTATAAGGGAATAATTCAACATATCGATGTGCAATTTGAATGAAATATTCTAAGAAATATCTATCTAATTCTTGTATAAAATGAAGTAATGGTATTTCGGATGTTTTCAGTTGTCCATCTCTTATTCTTACTACCTCTGGATCGTTATTCTCGTCATCACTACTACCATCATCCACTTCAACGTATTTCTTTTGTTCAATAGGTAAAAATAGTTTAATTCTTCGCATTAACTTGGTTTTTGGAGTATTCGATATATTGTTTACGTAATATGATTGGATCATAGTTTAATTGAAGTAACAGCTTGATATGTTCAGATAACTAAATAAAATTAATATAATTAATATAATATATACAGAGTTAATTGATATTTTATTATCATTTAATTCATTCTTCAATTGTTCCTTTAAGTCTTCCATTATCTTCTCACTCTTATCCAACAGATTCTTAAATGATGGAACATGCTCATATTTCTTTAGTACGACTTTGGCTGTAGTGAAATATACAACTGCTTGTTGAAATGCACCTAAATCAACGGATCTGTTCAATATGACGGGTAAATCTAATAATTGTTCAAGATTTTTAATCATTCGGTTTACTCCCACTAATTTATCTATTTTTGTTCTTCTTTCATTGAATGCTTCGCTCATTGATTTAGAGGATCTATCAATCACATGGGAAGTTTCTAGAAGGCTTTTCATTTCAGTTTCCATTTCATCAATATGAGTTTTCATGTTTTTAATTGTATCAGTTGCCGATATGAACTTTGTATAATTCTCATACACCAAACTTTGCATATCACTATCATAGGATGAAAGTTCTTTGGAATATTGTTTATCGATTTTTATCAAATCTTGGATTTTACCATTGTTTAAATTTTCTATTAAAAAACTTTTATAATCAAAAATGCCAGAATCAATGTTCTTCACATCCTCTTTGTTTTCTTCCTTGTTTTGACTTCCATAATAACTACTCAACAATGCTTTCATTCTATCCATTGACTCTTCATCGTCATCATCATCATCATTATCTTCATTGTCATTTCCTTCTTCATCCTCAAAATCATCCTCATCACTCAAGTTTTCATCGTAGTTATCATCATCATCGTCATCATCATCATCATAGTTATTGTCTGAAATATCATCATTCATAGAATCATCATCAGTATCCGACATTTTCAAAGATTTTCTAAAATCAAAATACTTTCTCAAGCCTAGAAGGTTTGACTCATTTTTCATTCTAATTTTCATTTCTTGATTTATATGTCAACTACAATACCTGATGCGCCATCTACTGCTGATCCAGCAGATGAAGATGCTGTATTTTTTAATCTTTATCGTATCTAGTTAATAGCTGATCTCTTTAATCCAAAATTACACAAGAAGAAGGCAAAGAAAGAAGAAGATAATAAAAAAGTAGAAGATAATTCATTTGTATCAGCTGAATATGCTGGTGATGATAAATATAAATATACTGACGTATTTACACATTTGTTGTTATTTGTGTATAGTTATTAGATAAAGTGTATGAACTACTTCGAGTGAATAATCCAGAATTGACAGAAAAGAAGAGATTCACTTTAAAACCACCAAATGTTCAAAGATTAGGAAGAATAAAGAGTTGTTGGACAAATTTTGCAGAAATTGCAAGAGCCTTAAAAAGAGATCAAAGTCACATTATTCAATTTTTCTTAACAGAAATGGGAACTGATGGTTCAGTAGATAGTAAAGGAAGGTTTATAATAAAAGGTAAATACACTGCCACAAGTTTGGAGAGTTTAATCAGAAAATATCTAGAGAATTATGTACAATGTGGTATTTGTAAGAATTATGACACAAAGTTAGTGAAAGATCCAACATCTCGTTTAATGTTTGTTCAGTGTGAGTCATGTGGATCTTCTAGATCAGTGACAGCAATTAAATCAGGTTTCCATGCAACATTAAAAGCTGATAGAAAGAAGGCAAGACAGTAAATACACATTTTATTTTATTTTCATATTATTATTATTTAAATATTCTATTTTTGATTATTTTAAAACCATAATAGTGATTGTAGAGATTAAAATAAAGAAATACATCAAAATACTTTAAAAATACACTTTGTTGTATTTGTATTAACAACGTAACATTTCTTTTTATGAAGAAGGCCTTAGTTATTCTTTCTGTGTGTTTGATTATAGTGTTAGGCTGTAATAATTTCTGCAATGGTCACGGTACTTGTGGTTCAAAAGATAGATGTGACTGTTATCCTGGTTGGGGAGGTTCTGATTGTTCTCTAAGTATTACAATTGATTCTATCACATTTTTATAGGATCATGTCCATATGGTGAAGCATTTGTTGACACAATCTTAGGTGATATCAACCATAATGGAAAGACAGTTTCAGAATATGTCAAAACTGAATGGAATCCAATTGTAGGAAAAGAAGAAACCTTAGAAAATACAATAGCTACAACAGGAAGAATTCATCGTTATGCTGAATGTTCCAATGCTGGTTTATGTAATAGAGTAACAGGTGATTGTGAGTGTTTCGAAGGGATATGAAGGAAGTGCCTTGTCAAAGAAGATTCTGTCCATCTAACAATGGAGAAGCCTGCAGTGGTCATGGTCAATGTATTAGTATTAAACAATATGTAAATCAAAGACAACAAGTGCAATATTTGAGTTGGGAAACAGAGAAGTTTTATAAATGTGTGTGTGATCCAAATTGGGATGGTATTGATTGTAGTGAGAGAGTATGTCCTAAAGGATTAGATCCAATTACACAGTATGAAAAACCTGTTACTTATAAATTCTTTATTGAATCAAGAGATGTTAGTGATTACTGTAAATGCTGATAATGAATTATGTGTATATAATACAGTTAAAAAGAATATGGATTGTACATAACGGATTTAGTAATGCTAAGATGTAAAATCTGATTCTCTACCATATTATGTTGAGGATTTCGTTATTAAATATACATCAAATGGAATTACTTACACATCTCCAGTAATAAATGGAAGACCAGGAACTATGTCCAAATACTTAATGGGAATTATAAAACTGCAGCTGATTCAGATGAAGATAAGTCAATATCAAAGAAGCATTACTCTTGAACCAACTGATTCTAGTCAATATCAAGAAGAGATTAAAAGAGCAATTAAGAAGAATACCACCACTATCAGCAAGTTAATGTAACTGTACAATGTGCATGAACTAGCATGATGAGAAGATATAGTGTAAAAGCTATTACTAACTCATGTCCTGATGATAATACATTAGATTTGAACTAAAGAACCTACTAAGAAGATGGTGAAGTATATTGTGAAGTAAAACCATCAAAATTTCAAAATGGAGATTATCAATAGATGATCTACTAAATATTACTATTTCGGATATATTGTTACAATTCAAATGGAATATGCTGATAGAAAAGCTGCTGAAAATGCAAATAATGACAATTGAGAAGAATATGAAAACACTAAAATATGATTCTGCAGCTGCTAATGCAAAATATTCTCCAACAACAATTCCAATTACTTCAACAACTATTGCTAGATAAGCCAAGAACAGTAGCAGATACCTGTTCTGGAAGAGGTATATGTGATAGAACAACTGGATTCTGTGAGTGTTTCCCTAGGTTATTATGGTTATGCATGTGATAATCAAAGAAAACTACCAATTGCACAGTAATAAATTTATATTAATATTAATTATTATTATTATTATTATTATACTGTTATTATTATACTAATATATATATGCTATTCATTTGGTAATAATAGGGGAAATATTGGAAATAGATTTTGATCTTGATATTACTGAACTTGCTCTTTTCTTTTTAATTCTTTTCTTCTTTGACATCTGCAGATGTACACGATGCAGATGAATGAGGAGGAAGTGGTGGAGGAGTTTTCGGTTTAACAGATTCTGCTAATTTCTCTTTTTTCTCTCTTTCAACTTCGAATATTGATTTATTAATTTGCTTTAAGTATTGGATGTTTATAATATCTATTCCTTTCACCATTATTCAATTCCCTACAACCAACCATACACTTTGGTAATCCAGTTTCAGGATCTGGATTAATATAACCATCTTTATACACTAAATCAAATGTACCATTATGAATTAATTCTTCATTTACATTATTATTATTATTATTATCTTCATTATGAAATCGTTTATTCTCTAAATCAATTATATCCAACATATCATTCAACATTGTGAACTTCAATTTCTTATCTTCCAGTGTATTTGCATATAATGATGGTGCTGCATTTACTTCTATCAACCAAGGTTTTAAATTATCATCAATCATTATATCATATCCATACAATTCAAAACAATGTTTATCATATCTCATTACATGTTTCACACACGTTATTGAATTAATAAATATCTGTTGAATCTTACTGAATAACTCATCACTTTTATCTTTTCCATGTTTTGCTTCAATATATTTCCTTAAATCTCTAACCATCCATTTACCACCAGTATCACTATCATAATCTTCAGCATGAATCTGTACTGCAACATTGGTTAAATGAATTGTCTTGTCGTTCATATTGGATATATCATAAGGACTATTTGTAAATCGACAAAATCCTGTTCGATTTACATATATTGTTAATGGCAAATAACTTGAAACTAATACATATAATCGAATATCGAATTTTTTACCACCTACTAGATAGGGATTAGTGATGTATTTTTGTGCTAACCAAGTCATTCCTATTCTATATTTCTATTAAAAATAACAACAACAATAATATAAAAATACTTTTGTTTCAGAATTCCATTTTTGTATATCTTGTAGTTTATCAAATAAGAATATTCCATGACCTTGTGATTCTCCTACTGGTTTCATTATCCATGGTACTCCTGGATCTCTCTTAAACTCCTCCACTAACATATTAAACTCTCTTGGCAATTCAAATCCAATTGGAGTGAAATTATATTTTTCTATTTCATCGAATTTCTTTTCTGCTTCTAGTCGACGTTTCATTGCTTTTACATTGGCATGCAATAGATCTTTTCTACATAATTCTCTGGAATTACGAAAGTGATTTACTCTTTGCCATGGGTTTAATGTGACTTTATCAAATGTGTCTTGCATCCAATCTCTTTCACACTATTAGAATCATAGAAAGAAAGAAAAAACAATAAAATACCCATAGAATATCCCAATCCAATTCTGATTGTACTTGCTTCCATCCTCTACTTAGAAATACATCATAGATAACATTTCTAAATGCTGTTCTAAATGTAATTTGTGGATATGACTGTCTTCTCTGTGCTGTTCCTGTTTGTAAATTCATGAATGTATGACAATATTATAAATTGATAATTTTATTAACTAATAGATCTTATTCACTTCAAAATTTTGAATTATAAAAAAAAAGATTTGATTCTTCAAACCTCATTTAATTTAATTTCTCATTTTCTCATGTTGTCGGTTGATTTAGATCCATCTGAAATAGATATAGATGATTCCACTGATATACAAGAAGAAACTAGTAAAAATATTACAGAAATCACATCACAAATATTATATTCCCCGCAAATGCATATAATGGATGAATTTAAATCTAAACCGCTTAGATTAGGTGTATTAATTACTATAATTATATATTTAGAATATAAATCATCTTGTGAGGTGGATTTACTTAATAGGTGAAACTACAGTGCCAAAATGGTGTTTTATAGATAATAAACTTCAAATAAATAATATAACAATATTAATTTTCCCTGATAATTTCTATGAAAGTATTTCATCAATTTTCTTTATTCTAAATAGCTGATCTTCCAGAATCAATATCATTACTCCCATTATGTAATTTACAAACAACATATCCACAAACTGACTGGTTGAATCTTTTATTCTATCGATTCAATGAAAAACAAATCGAATATAAACCTGAACCATGTGATGTAGAAGACTTATTACTAACTGAAGATGAATTATTATCCAACGGATATGTAATACCATATATAAAAGAAGAAGAGGAAGAAGAAAATATAAAACCACATAAAAGGAAATATAAAGAATATTCAAAAACAACTACATCAACTTCAGATATAAATAATAATAATAATAATAATATAAATGAGCCATTAATCTATTATTTAGATGAAACAAATCCATCAATATCAGAATTAGCTATCTATGGAACTTCCTACTATCATATATCGACATTTCATTGTGAAGATATAAACTGTAAATGTATTAAGAATTATATCAAATTAATACCAAATAAAACTAAAGATGATAATAATACAGCTGTAGATATATATAGTTTAGATTGTGAAATGGTAATGACAACAAAAGGCTTGGAAGTGGCTCGATTATCAATAATTGATGCTGTAAATAATGATAATATAGTTTATGATGAATATATTCATCCACAACATCCTGTTATTGATTATTTAACATGTTATAGTGGAATAACTGAAGAAATTATAAACACAAAATGTAAAACGAATTTCTATGAAATGAGAATGAAGTTATTAGAATTATGGAATGATAAAACGATTTTGATTGGTCATTCATTGGATAATGATTTGAGAGTATTGAGAATATGCCATAATCGAATAATTGATACTGCAATATTGTATCAACTAAATAATAATAATAATAATATGAAATTATCTTTGAAATATTTGACAAAGTTATATTTTGATATTGATATTCAAAATAATAGTGATAATCATTGTGATGGTCATAATTCAGTTGAAGATGCATTATCATGTATTAGACTAGTAAAACTAAAAGTAAAATATGTATATATTATATATATATATTATTATATTGTAATTATATAGGGGAAAAAGTATAATATATTGAATAATTCAGTAAAAGGATATAATGGAAAACCAATTTGTTCAATCTTAAAAGAACATGATAAAAAATCGTATTTCATATTACCTATTAATATAATGAATATTCATTCAAAACGATTGTTATTATGTGATGTATCTGTTGCTAGAAACAATAATAATGATATTAATCAAAGGATAATTAAGAATTTAAAGAAGAAAAGTGATTATCATGATTTAATGATTTGTTATTATGAAAATGAGAATAAAGACAATAATAAAAATGATATTGTAAAGTTTTTAGATAGTTTGGATGGAATTGAATCAAATATCAATTCGTTTTTTATATTTATTTTACCAAAAGTTTCTGAAAAAGAGGAAATGGGTAAAGTGTTATTTAAATTTGTTAATAAATAGTAAGTAAGTAATGTTCTTCCTCATTGTTTAGTACTTTAATCTGTTGTATTATCATAATAAAATGAAGCAAAACATCATACAACCTCTATTTTAATTTTTATTCATTTACAAACCTCAAGCTTTGCTTCACATTTTTCTTTTTAAAAATCAATAATGAGATGGATACTACCATTGATAATAGTTATTATTGCACTTAATCTAGCCTTGTTATTATATACGACATATAATTTTGAAGAGAAACCTAAAAATTTAACACCCTTCGAAAAAACTCTAGAAAAATACAAACTGTTTCATGCAAGTCACAATATAAATCATGATGACAAGAAAGTGTTAGTGTATCATCCTTTAATGGTAGGAGGGTTGAATAATCGTTTAATCTCTATAGCAACTATATTTACTATTGCTCTTTTGCAATGGAAAGTGTTTTATAGTATATTTTATCATATTATCATAGTGACACAATGGACTAGATTTTATAAGATCTTTGATTTTCCTATTCCAAATATTGTAGTTGAATGTATATTATGATTTTGATTTAATATAATAGTCAACAGATCAACAGCTAATGATGCAATATTAATGTATGGCATACATTCAATGTGGAAAATAGAACAAGTATTAAAATCACCTCATAAAATTTTGGTTGTTGAAACTCAATTTTGTTGGACAGAATATGTGGTAAAATATTTCAAGAATAACCAAAGAGTATTAGAATTAGGTTTAATAGATAGAATAGGAAGTAATCGAATGATGGGAAATCAAATTTCTCATAAATTCTACACTAAAATGTTTAGATTAAAACCACGTTATCAAACAAAAATAAATCAGCTTAAAGAAAGTGTAAAAGGTAAATATTTAATTGGAATGCATATGAGGTCAGGATTTGGAGATTTTATTGATACTGAAAGGTTTTTGGTACCGGGACAAGAATATACATTTATAGAAAAAGCCAAGAATTTATCAAAAAATCATAATAACGTTGTTTGGTATTTTACATCAGATAGTACTTTTTTAGACACAATTGTAAAGCAGGAAGGTTCTCCTTATGAAGTTATTATTGATGGAGGTGAAAAAACTCATACACGTGGTGCTTATTCTATTCATAGTGATGTTGATGCAATAACTGATATGACGATATTAGGAATGGCTAATGAATTAATATTAACTAGTCGAAGTACATTTAGTTTAGCTTCCTTCTTTATAAGTGATTTATCATTACTTGAGAATTTTAAGAATGTCTATTGGATCAAAAAGACACACATTCCAAAGACTAATTTTAATGAAGTGAAAAAGAGATATGAAAAGTTAGTGAAAATACATATTAATTATATAAATGATTGTATACAAAATAGTAAATCATTTTGTAAAGATACTGATTTCAATGAATATGAAACTGGAATAAATACTAAGCCTTTACAACGTGTATATTCTAATGCAAAGAATTATACGAATTTAATATTATTTTCACCAAATCTGAGTAATTGTAGTATATTAATTGTTATTCTCACTGAACCTTATGATTTTGTATTTAGAACAATATATAGGAAAACATATGGTGATTTAAAGACAATTAATAATAAAACTGTTAGTTATATGTTTGTAGTTGGTGTTCCATTTATAGATGAAAATGGAGATAGTTATCCAGTAGAATTCTTATATAGTGAATTGAATGAGAATAATGATATATTTGTATGGAATATAACTCATGTTGGTGAAACTAAAACTACTAGGTTGAGATTGTTATATGAATATTTATTGAATTATTATACAAACTTAGAACATGTTATACAATTACATCCCAATATCTTATTTTCTCCTAATAATATAGTAAAATATTTAAGTAATACAGATTGTGATGTAACTGGTGATAGAGGTTTCTTAGGAGTTGAATATATTGGTGGTGCATTTCAAATATTGTCTAAAAAATATTTACAAATGGTTGTACAACATGTTCCATATTATGTTGATTCTTTAACTACTTTTGATCTTTATTTCATAAAAGCTGTAACTCCATTTGGTATAAAATTGTGTAAATTTATAAAGCGTGTTGAATATATTAGGTATGATGGTCAGTTTAATAATTTTGTAGAAGGAAAATTTGCTGTTGTTGAGTCAGTTCCTCCTGCTACATTTTTGTTAGTTTACAATAGAAGTAAAAGTTTTTTGTTTTAATGTATTTAATAATGAATTATTTTTTGTGGATAGTTTTATTAAAAATAAAAAAATAAAAATTCATATACTATTAATTAAGTTCTATTTGTGGTTCAACACTTCCACACATTCCAAATATTATTGAAGATAATACATATAATACACATGGAATTATATAAACATAATGCCATTCTTTGGGAGTTGGATTATCTCCAATTATAGCAGCCGTTATAATTGGTGTTACTATTCCACTAGCAGCACCTGTGCCATTACAGATTCCAAGTAAAACTCCACAGAAAGATGGTGTAATTTCCATTAAATTAGGAGAAACACCAATTGTTGAAAATGCAGCAAGCCCAACTGACAATGTCATTAATATAACACACATATATAAATTTATAGTAAATGTAGAACTCATTAAACATACTCCTGCTAATAATGAGCCAACAATAAATAGAGTTTTACGTAAATATAATCGCTTTACTCCTTTTGATAATAACCAATCTGCAAATAATCCACCAACTACATTTACAAATGCCAAAAACAGAAAAGGAAACATTGTGAGAAATGCTGCTTTAGAAGTATCAATATTTAACATCTTTTGCATGTAAGTTGGCATGTAAGTTACAAGAGTAGCAAAACCCCAATTATATGCAAATAATCCAACTAAACATCCCAATGATGCTTTATTAGTAAAGAAGGATAACCAAGGAATGGGTTTGTTACTCTTATCTTCATCAAGTTTCATTGAATCAACTGATAATTTATCCATATTAGAAATTACTTCACTTGGAGATTGAATGGTTCGAATTTCATCATAACTTACAGTTTCATCTTCTTCTGGCTTGTTTCTGATAAATGAAAACCATAATATACTCCAAAATAAACACAATAAACCATATACATAATATACACTTCGCCATCCATATTTATCTTGAATTAAACCAGCAAAATAATCTCCTAAAGCAGTTCCAATTCCAGTACTTGTCCAACAAAAAGCAGTATGAAAACTAAATTCCTGTGGAGGAACCCAATGGCTTAACATAGCGTGAACTGTAGGAAGCATTGTAGCCTGAAACAAACCTAAAACAACTCTCAAAGCAATTCTAATTTAAGAGTAATAAATTGAAACTATACAATACTGAGATATTAAATGAACATATAGGAATTAAAAACGATAGAAAACTACTAGCAATTAATCCAATTCCAAACACAGGAGTTGTATATTAAAGAAACTGTTTTGAATTTCTTATAAAAAAGATATACTCCTCCATATTTAGTAGCAAACGCACCAGTTAAGAATTGCATAAATGCATAACTCCAAAAGAACGAAGATAAAAGTGTTCCTTTTTGAATTTCTAACAAATAAACAATTTAATAATACCACTCCATCCAAATTCTTTCATCATAGGCATTGCTGTTATTGACATAGCCACTCTAACAAAATATTCCTAATTCAATTAAGCGACAATTATACAAGAGTACCTCCACTAGCTAGCATAAAAGTAACAATATATCTCTTAGGTATCTGATACCACTTTCTTTGTGATTTAAAAATCTCTGGTTCAGGTTTCATTTAAAAAACAAAAGAATCAAAATAATTGTGTTTTTTTGTCATTTTCTCATATACTATTATGTTTAATAAAGCAGAGAGTATATTATAACATGAAACAACTCAATGGCATGATAAATGTATAAAAAAATCAATAATGCAATGAATCTTGTTTCAAATGACTATTGGCGATTTAAGGAATGATTTCAATCATTATAATCCAATATTCATACAATATTTATTAAAGAAGAAGTAATGATTAACAACATTTTAAAATATTTATTAATTAAGAGCTATTTGAGGTTCAACACTTCCCCAAAGTCCAAACATTATTGCAGACAGTACATACAATACACATGGTAGAATATATGCTAAATGCCACTATAAAATAATAAATAATAATAAAAACAAAAATATATACTTCTGTTTGAGTAGGATTATCTCCAATTATTGCAGCTGTGATAATAGGACTAACCATACCACTAGCAGCACCTGTCCCATTACATATTCCCAACAATACTCCACAGAATGAAGGAGATATTTCCATTATATTTGGTGAAATTCCAATAGTTGCAAATGAAGCAATACCAACAGATAAAGTGATTAAAGCCACACACAAATATTTATTTAGAGTGAATGTCTATATGAATAATTAGTAATATATATATATACAGAACCCATTAAACATACTCCACAGAGTAATATACTTATTATAAAAGTACATTTTCTGATGTAAATTCTTTTAACTCCTTTTGCCAATAACCAATCTGCAAATAATCCGCCAACTACATTTACAAATGCTAAAAACAAGTATGGAAACATTGTGAGAAATGCTGCTTCTGATGTTTCTATATTCAACATCTTTTGCATGTAAGTTGGCATGTAAGTAACAAGTGTAAAAAATCCCCAGTTATAACCTGTCATTCCTATAATACAACTTAAAGATGCTTTATTAGTGAAGAAGGATAACCAAGGAATGGGCTTGTTACTCTTATCTTCATCTAATCGCATAGACTCTACTGATAATTTATCCATATTAGAGATTACTTCACTTGGAGATTGAATGGTTCGAATTTCATCATAACTTACAGTTTCATCTTCTTCTGGCTTGTTTCTGATAAATGAAAACCATAATATACTCCAAAATAAACACAATAAACCATATACATAATATACACTTCGCCATCCATATTTATCTTGAATTAAACCAGCAAAATAATCTCCTAAAGCAGTTCCAATTCCAGTACTTGTCCAACAAAAAGCAGTATGAAAGCTAAATTCCTGAGGAGGAACCCAATGGCTTAACATAGCATGCATTGTTGGAAATATTGTTGCTTGGAATAATCCCATAATTATTCTTGATGCCATTCTAAAAAACAATTAAATGATTAAACAATATACATAACAGATACATTATATGAGCATAATGGAGTTAAAAATGATAGAAAAGAACTTGCAAGTAAGCCAATTCCAAATACAGGAGTTGTATATTAAAGAAATTGTTTTGAATTTCTTATAAAAAAGATATACTCCTCCATATTTAGTAGCAAACGCACCTGTAATAAATTGCATAAATGCATAACTCCAAAAGAATGATGATTGTATAGTACCCTTTGTCATTTCTAGAATCACAACAATCTAATGTATACCATTCCATCCAAATTCATCACCCATCGGTAAAATAGTTATTGAAATAGACACTCTGACAAAGTATTCCTAATTCAATTAAGCGACAATTATACAAGAGTTGCACCTAATGTTAGCATCAATGTAACAATATATCTCTTAGGTATTTGATACCACTTTCTTTGTGATTTAAAAATCTCTGGTTCAGGCTTCATTTAAAAAACAAAAATAGCAAAATAATTGTGTTTTTTTCACATATGAGGTGAAATGATAGATTATTTTGGAAGTGCATAGCTTATTTTCTTGAGATTATTTTAGTTACATATAAAATTGTGATGTATATGAACGAAATCATCACTCATTTCTAATTATATGAAGAATTTGATTATTTTTGTTAAAATAATAGTATTTATGTACAGTTAATACAAAATTTGAAATAATAGAAAAATATTTAATAATATTTACAAAATGAATTAATTAAGTGAAGGTTGAGGTTCAACACTTCCCCATATTCCAAACACTACGCAAGACAGTACGTACAATACACATGGAATAATATAAACCAAATGCCACTCCTTCTGCGTTGGATTATCTCCAATTATAGCAGCTGTTATGATAGGACTAACAATTCCACTTATTCCTCCAATACCATTACATATTCCCAACAAAACTCCACAAAATGAAGGAGAAATTTCCATTATATTCGGAGAAACACCTATTGTAGAGAATGAAGAAATACCAACAGATAATGTCATTAAAACTACACAAACATAAATATTTAAAGTGTAAGTAGAAGCCATTAAACAAACTCCAGAAAGAAGTGAACTTACTATAAATATTACTTTTCTAAGATAAATTCTCTTTACTCCTTTTGCCAATAACCAATCTGCAAATAAACCACCAACTATATTAACAACAGCCAAAAACAGAAAAGGGAACATAGTCACAAAAGCTGCTTTGGAAGTATCAATATTTAACATCTTTTGCATATAAGTTGGCATATATGTTACTAACATATGATAACCCCAATTATATGCAAAAATACCCATTATACATCCCAATGATGCTTTATTAGTAAAGAAGGATAACCAAGGAATGGGTTTGTTACTCTTATCTTCATCAAGTTTCATTGAATCAACTGATAATTTATCCATATTAGAAATTACTTCACTTGGAGATTGAATGGTTCGAATTTCATCATAACTTACAGTTTCATCTTCTTCTGGCTTGTTTCTGATAAATGAAAACCATAATATACTCCAAAATAAACACAATAAACCATATACATAATATACACTTCGCCATCCATATTTATCTTGAATTAAACCAGCAAAATAATCTCCTAAAGCAGTTCCAATTCCAGTACTTGTCCAACAAAAAGCAGTATGAAAGCTAAATTCCTGTGGAGGAACCCAATGGCTTAACATAGCATGCATCGTTGGCAACATAATACATTGAAATCCACCCATTACAATTCTTAAAGCCATTCTATTAATATGATTGACTAACAATAATATACATAAGCCAAGGATAATCAGAACATATTGGAAATAGAAATGAGAGAAAAGCTGTAGCAAGAATACCTGTTCCCAATGCAGGAGTGTGTTGTTAAAGAAATTGATATTTAAGTTGTGTTAAAAAAAGATATACTCCTCCATATTTGGTTGGTATTGCTCCACCGGGGATTTGAAAAGCAGTATAAGTCCAATAAAATGATGATAGAATAGTACCTTTTTGCATTTCTATAAAAAATGAATATTTCAATTATACCAGTCCATCCATATTCTTCCATCATTGGCATGGCTGTAACTGATATAGCTACTCTTACAAAATACCCCTAATGATTAATTTTGATTAATATACAAGAGTTGCTCCTAAGGTTAGCATAAATGAAACTACATATCTCTTGGGTATTTGATACCATCTTCTTTGTGTTTTTAAAACTTCTGGTTCAGGTTTCATTTTGATTTTTTTAATAATTGTGTCTCACCATATCAAAGATCATTTCGTGAAGAAAAGTATATGGGAAGATAAGAATACATTTTTTCTATTGTTTTTGAGAAAGTCATCAAAAGAATATATTAATCTCTGACATATTTCCTAATAATCATTGAAATATGAATATGTCTTTTAAAACCAACAATTAAGATATATTATTTATAAAGAGTTTATTATAATGATTAATATTTGTTTCTTTTACTTTGATATTTTCAAATCAGGTAATAAAGTCTTACAATTACCACACTTTTTACCAGATCTAGTTACCAAATTGATTTTCTTACAATTTTTACATACAATTCTGTACCATCTCTTCTCATCTTGTGGAATCTGTTTACAGGAGCTGCAATGTATTGAAATATACTTATTACATTTACATCTCAAGCAAACAGTTTTATTTTCAGAATGAAGAATTGTATCAACATTACATGTCTTACACTTATGTAACGATTCACTATTATTAACTCTTGAAATCATAGTCGTTACATGGCAAATGGGACATTCTGATTGGATGATTTCATATCGAATATTAGTGGATGGTTGAGATCCACAAATTGGACAAGTAATTCTCACAAAATGATGGCACATACATTGTAAATATATATCATAACACTCAGAGGCTTCTTCAGACAGTTGTTCTAATGGGCTATAAGTTGGAAATGGCGGAATTATGAAATTAATTGGATCTATCATTGAATAATACATGAAATTGTCTGGTAAAAATGGTGTTATTGATTTCTATATATATAATATAATATAATATAAAAAATACATCAAATTTTGTCTCATGATCAGAAGCTGGACTTAATGGTTCAGATAATGGCTGTTGCACATGAAAAGCCAATGGTGGTAAATGAGGTGTATTAGTATTGATATCTTTATTCAATTCATTCTGTATTTGACGTGGTGATGTAATATTAACAGATTTATGTCCTCTATCTACAGAAGGAATTACTTTATCAAAATTAATTTCCACAGCATTTGAATTCTCAGCAAACACTTCCACTTCCCTTGTACCATGATGTAAATCAATCTGTTTATCAATCTGTTTAGATAATTCTGAGGCTTTGAATGATTTACATTGTATTTGTATTGATGGAGATGTGATTTCTAGTGAATTACCTACAGCATTAACTTTCAATATATCATAACCAATTTCTCTTAATACAGCATCATATAAATCAGCTAATATTAAATAATCTAATCCAATCTTTAGTAATAATTGTGATGGTAAATCAATATTACTTTTTAATAATGCCACCTCACCTACTAACACATTTAAAGACTTTGTTCGTTTGTGTGATAATTCATTGGAATTTGATTTATCTTTTGATACTGATGGTTCATCTTCTATTTTATTATAATAATAGGGTTGTAAATAATAACATAATCCTTTTAATAATTTATAATCTTTAGGAATATGAATTCCATCTGTATTTACATATATTGCATTGGATAATTGAATATATTCAGCAAATAAACTTGTATTATCTAAATTAGTCGTTATTAATACAGTACAAGACAGTTGTATTGGTGTATTTGTTGATGTACTACTTTCATGGAATAAATTTAGTGATAATGGCTGCATATTCTTATAAGGAACTAAACTTAAAAATAACACTTTATTTTCAGCAATTATTTTATTCTTTTGTGATTCTTGTTTTAATCGAATATGTAATTCCTTCGAATGATAAGCTGTTGAATTTAAATCATAAAATATATTGATGGGTTGTGGGAAAAAGAAAGTTTGATCTTCTAGCCGTTTTGATTCTATATTTTGATCTTCATATTGTATTCTATTTTAAATATATAAATAAATAGTAAAAAAAATACTCTAAAAATAAATCATCTACTTCTGGTAAATTACTCAATTCAATATTATTGAAAAACAAACATACGGTTCTACTAGTATCACTATGTATCTGTAACTCCACAATAATCTTCTCAGTTAGATTGTATCTATTATATAATATTAAATGATATTTAGTAGCTCCACTGAATATATTATGTAATGAGATATATTCTTCACAATATAAATCACCTTTTTGATTCTTATTGGAGATGGAGAATATTAAATATCGATGGTTTAAATAGTAAACGGATTGTGTATTGATATCTTGGAGTTTTACATCATTGAATGAATATATATGACTTTTATCAACTGTAGTAGTAGTTGTTGTTGTTGTAGTACAAGCTGTTGTATTATTTTGTTCATTATCTCCTATTATGGATGTATTGCTTATATTATTTAATGAATTTTCCAATGAAATATTTGAAGTGTTTATAGTAGAAATATCATTGACTGAATGTCTATTTGGAGAATATCTTTTATTGTTTACATTTGATTTTTCTATTGAATTGGTATTATTCATAGGTGATTGAACTGATACTGACACTGGTGGCTGTGGTTGAGGTATTGATATTGGAATAGGCTGAGATTGAGATGGTAATGGTTGTGGAGGAGGATTAATTGGTAATGATTTTGAAGTTTTCAACAATGACGTCATCGTTTGTGCATTATTGGTAGCTGTATAATTAGAGTGTTGGAATGTCGTAGTAACGGTTGGATATTTGGTAATTTTTGCGGTTAGCTCCAAGTCATTTTGTGGAATTTGTCTTGACAATATTACTTTAACGTCTGAAATGGTTAATACAAATGTTAGTGGATATTTTGACATTGTTGGACTGAAGGAAGGAATACAGAACGGAACTTTTTCACTGAATTGAAGTAATGGTTTTTCATCAAGTGTTTTACCACAGGGATAGTATTCAATATCATTATAATGATTTTCAAATCGTGTAAATATATGTTCTCCACGTTTACATTGTAAATAAGTTGGAAAATCTGAAATGGAGATAGATGCACTTAATTTTAAATTTGAACCTGGAATTGGAATATCGGTAACTGATGCTTCTGATGATTTACATTTAATAGCTGGTGGATCAAAATGAATATTACACTCTCCAATAGTCTTTTGTGTAAAAAGAGTAGAAGGTTCTTTAATTGTGATGGTTAAACCTGTATCATAATTGAATAAATCTGAATAACTGAAGTAATCTGTGAGTGGAGGTAAACTTTCATTTAATACTGACCAAGGTGACTTTGTACCATTGGTATTAATGAATTGTTTGGATATCTTCTTCTTGGAACTGGGGATCTCACAACTAATTATTATTTTCTTCTCTTCTTCTGGTATATTAGTTATACATAATGTGTCAATTGTGATTGTACAAAGTGAATGTTGAATACAAATCAAGTCAAATTTTAATTCAGCTTCAATTACTGTGTGTGATAAAGCGATTCTGTGAGCAGAAGGACCTATAAATAAAGAGTAGAGGTCAATTTCACAATCACCCAAAAAAGGTGTTTCTGCTGATTTGCTATTCTTTTCTGAATATACTTCAATCACACAGTATAGCTGATGCAATCTATTTAGATCATTACAGTTATAAGTAAAAATAACCTGATCATCCCACGATATGATATTATTTTGCAGTCTTTTATAACTTTTAGTTTTTGTCTTCTGTAATAAATCACCTGAAATTGAAATCTGGATATAAGGGCTCCAATCATTAATCTGTTTTTTGATCTCTAATTGAAAATTATTAACTATTACAAAATATAAAATAAAAATAAGACTTACATTTTAATTTAAACTTCGACATTTCCTTGAAAATCCTATTTTTAAATCATATTAGGCTTGTCTTAACTCAAGCCTTTAAGTTCGTTTCACTTTTAAAAAGACGATTTTAGATGCAACAGTTGAAGGTTGTAACTAGTGCTGATGATATGCCTGTATATAGACCATTAGTAATATATACAAATAGAAAAAATTCACTTATTCTACTCCAAATGGTAGAAGAAGATATGATCGTGCTGAAACGGTATTCATTTTATGATAATAGTTCAAAATAGAATAATAGAAATAATAAAAAATCTGATTTAGCACGTTCACCAGTATTTTTCCATTTTTACTAAATAGATGAAGGTAAATTCACCAGTTCCACTATTACCAGTAATTCAGATGAAGGGTTCAGTATCTACTCAATCTTCAACATCCTCTCTCAAACCCTCTTACTGGAAAGATTCTTATACAGATCTAGTAAAAGTAAAAACAATGAGAGAACCTGATGGTTTAGCATTATTAGCAGAAGATAATTCTCAAGTAAAATTAGGATATATTGATCCATACACAATACCTTGTAAATGTAAAGGAATTAACAAAACTGATGTTAGGTATAAGTATCTTAGTAGTATGTGTAATTGTGCAAAGTGCCAATCATTAAATAAATCACCTAATAGAAGCAGACATGGAAGTCCAAAGTCAAAACGACATTCTAAAAGTAACTCTACCTTACAAACATGTTATAGTAATAATAATTATAATTTAACTCCAGATCAAGTGCGTTACTTGTCGTTTACCTCCGCATCTCCATTATCAACGACATTTGCTAGTACTAACAGTTCAAGACCTTATACAGCTCCTAATCCACTTATAGATTCATCATTTATGGAATATCCTCCACATGATGAATTTGATGAAGAGATAGTGAAAATTAGTCCATTCACTTCATTTCCAATATGTAAAGGAATGCCAATCCATGAGAAAGTTGGTACCCCTGCTTCTATTCGAATGAAACCATTTGACAGTAAAAATGTAGTGACTTATAAAAGAAGAGAAGTTTCACCTTATTCTTTAAAGAGTCCAACAACCACTACAATCATTAGCACTGATAGAAAACGAAAAGGATCACAAGTGATGGCTATAGAATGGGTTTATGGTAAAGAACATGACTTGGAAGATAGTAATTCGCAGAATAATGTGCAATTAGAACCAATTACTTCTGCTTCTACCTTACCACCACCTGTGCCAGAGGATGTTCATGATCCTAATAACTTTACTGTTTTAGCTATTGATGCCTTTACAGTAGAAACGTATTTTTTATAATCTATTTTTTTTGTATTAGAACAAGAACACCTGATGATGATTTAAGTGCGTATGATATGATTAAACTATTTGAAGCTGAAAAGGAATGGTGGATTCAAGTAAACAACTTTTTAACTCCCTCATAATGTAATTATATAATTTAACTGTATTAGTCTGATATAAAAATGTTTTTATAAGAAAAGTTCTATGAGCATAGGGCATGTAGCATATTTGACAATATAATGGCAGTTAGAAAAAATGGAAATGACTTAAAATCTAAATTGAATATAACGGTAATATTCCTAATTTTTTTTAAAAATTTTGAAATTTTTCATCTTACAGATTTAGATGAATTTCCCTTACCACTTCGACTTTTTGGGTATCGTCTGCATTTTTATGTTTATATAGTTCAACATCTGAAATATGTAAGGCTCTCAGACCACACTGAAGAAATCCACCCTTTTATTGCTATAAACTTCCCATGGACAGATCAGTTTAAATCTACACTTGCTGTTAAGCACGGTACTGACACTTATACCTGGGACGACAAATGTATGTTGCCAAGAACTATTCCCTCGCTCGTTCACCTCCATCAAGAGTATTTAACCATATACGTCTATTCAAATAAAGCAGGACCAAAGGTGACAGGCGCTACTTTATTAGGAAGTGTATCTCTTGATTTATACTCAATTGCATCTGGACCATCCAAACATCGAGTTAAGTTATCCCATGAAAAGTACGACAGTGAATTAGAATTCGAATGTTACAGCAAAGAAACCACCAATACTGTAATTACCATTAAAGAGTTAACAGTAGCCAAAGTACAAAAGGAATTCGTTACAATCGCATTAGAAATGAAAGTAGCAGATACTCCCTACAAATTAGTCCTTCCAACTTTCCACAAATTACAAAATGCTCCTGATTGGAAGTTAGATACCAGTAAAGAGAAATACAGCTTTACATTACCAATTACATATGAACAAGTAGCTTCAGGAAATGCAAAAATCGATTTTAACTATTACACTCAAGTTCAAGGTGATAAAGGTGAATTACAACCTCAAAAAATAGGTACACATCAATTAGACTTGAAATCATTATTTGAAGCAGAACAACCATTAGCTAAAGTAGAAGCAAGTTTCGATTCAACCAGTAAATTGACTGATTTGCTCACATGCAGCTTAGAAGTCTCACCATTCCCTAATTTCGTACAATCAGTGAATGGACAACATATTTACAACGGTAATTGTCATTCTTACATCAACATTACAACTATTCCTCATGCCATCTTAGGAGCTGAGAAACCAATGACTTCTTTCAATGGAAGTGAACCAGCATGCTTCCCTCCAAACAGTGATACACAGACAGTGGACGATGTAATATTCAACTTGAAATTAAACACAATCACCTGTCAATCTTCTGAAGATATTCCTAATTTGAAGCTTATTATGTATGCAATCAATGGATTCAATACAAAATTAATAACAATGTCCAAATTACCTGGTAATAAGTTTGTTGCTCCAGTTGCTACATTACCATTACAATATAAAACAAAACAAATCTATGAATTACATCATAAATATATGATTTGTGAAGCTTGGAATGAAGATCAAAGTGTTTATTATGGTGATTTCTATGTTTCTTTACATAATTTATTCTGTGGACCGAAAAAGTACGTTGATGTGAAGTTAGAGAATGGAACTATTCATCCATCAATCACTGTTAATTTCAATATGGAAGTAAGTTGCAGTAGAAAGTATTATTTAATGTTTAAAGAGATTATTATTGAGAATTTGAATGCTCAAAAAGGTGCTGCTTTGATTGGTGCAAGATTAGGAAGTTCAACAACAACTGCTCAATGTGAGAAATGTGAAAAGGGTGGTAAAATAGCTTATAGTTGTAGTGAACTTGATGGATTAGTAATTGAAGTAGTAAATGATCAAATAGTGGATAAGAAAGATATTGAAATAGCAGTATCTGATGTAGGTGGATGTATGAAGAATGTGTTAGCAAAAGGTAAAATTGGAAGTGATAAATTCTTACCACTTAAACATAGTAGAGATTTCACTATGAAGTTAGATGGTAAAGGAAGTGATGCTAGTAAACCAATTAATATGAGTTTCACTGTAGTTGCCTATTCGAATATCGACCATAATGGTTTATATCATGATTATATTCAATCTGATAAAGATCAATGGATTAATAATGAAATACATAGTAAAGAAGCTAATAAAACATCTGCAACTAATGTATCAGAATATAGACAACATGCTTATCATCGAAAGATATGTGAATATAATCCACATCAAAAGGAGGAAATTAATGAATCTAATAATGTCGATAATAATGAACCACTTACTGCTTATCGTAAAGAAAGTAGTGGTCAAGTATTATCATCATCAATAAGATGTGATTCTCACTGTAATATCATTGTTACTAACAAAACAGTCCAAGTATATAAGAGCAATAATGAATTGATCACTGAGTTTGATTGTGCTTTATTACATGTTGAATATAGTGATTTGGTATTAGAGATAATGAGTAATCAAGGAAATATGACAATCTTGACAAATGATGCATTCGACTTATTTCAACAAATCCAACATTTGGTATTATATTATAAGAAACATCAAGATTATGTAGCTTCTATACCAACAGCACCAGCTTCAGATGAAGAAACCAAGAAATTAGTGAATGCTAGTTTCTCACCTGTTAATAATAACTCATCTACATCATCATTATCTGCTAGTAATGCTTATATGCCTGAAATGTATCATAAATGTAAATGTGGTAAGATATTACAATTACATTGTGTTACCTGTCAAAAACCATGTAATAATCTTACAACTTATGAAGCTTACCCTGTTACATGTAGTAGTTGTAATAAGATCACTAATATTATGAAATTAATACATGGTGATAAGATTATGACTAAATGTAATTACTGTCATAATGATTGTAGTAATGTACCAATCAATAATGCTTCTCAAAAATGTTTACGTTGTGCTAAATGTGGTGGATTTATTTCTTTGAAATGTCCTTCATGTAATACTATTCCTGATAAATTATCTATTGTATACCGTTTACAATGCCAAGTATGCGACCAATACGGTTTAGTTGGAAAGCCAGAACAAAGATGTCCTAAATGTAACACTCCTTACATTCCATTCAAAACCGTAGTCTAAATTGTAAAAAAATATGATGATTTAAGAAACTTTTTATATACCATTTTAAGAAATATATCTATATTAATTGTTTTTGATTGTTTTTAAATAATACCATAATACACTGTATTTGTATTTTATATTTTTGAAATTTGAATTTTCAATGAAGCCAGCAAGAGAGGGAAAGAGGAAACACACTATTAGTAAATCATCTAAAACGAGAAAAGGTGCTATTAAAAGGACAGCATCATCGCCTCCTCAACAACTACAGAAATTTCAACCTATACCGAGAATAGAGCCAAAATTTATTAATACTGCTACAATACCATCAACATTTTCAAAGTATAATAATAAATATTACTGTAAATTGATAGTCAACCAATAGATTTTCTTGTTTCTGTACATGCACAACATCGTCCTTTTCTACAGGATCGTCCATTCCATGTTTCATCATCTGTGAAATATTGTGGTTCATCTTCATATATCTCAGCTTGTCATCCTGAATTCCAGCCACTTGGAAGGTTTCTAATAGAATCAGAAGATGAAGAAAGTCTTAATCAATTTGACGAATCAAATGGAATATCATTTTCAGAACCACCTCCATTAGAAAATAGTAATGAATCAAATATAAATATTTCAAAACCATATCAATCTCCACTCAAACCACAATATCAAGTGATTGATATAAATGAAGAACCATTAACATATCAAAATAATAATAATAATAATAATATTGATTATGATTATGAAAATCCAAAACCAATAACATTTACAAACAGAAAAGAAACAGTTTTTGATAGAAATATAACAATAAATAAACCACAAATAATTCCCAAAAAGTATTCAAATACAGCTACTTCACCAGTAAAATTATTTTTTGAAGAAAATAAACAAAAGAATTATGAAATACAACAATCAGAAAAAGAAAAAAGATTAATAAAAGAAACTATAAACAATATATCATATAATGATAATAATTATAATAACTATTCAATCAGTGAAAGTAATGTAATATCAATGAAAGTAAATGAAAATGAAAATTATTTAATTGATAGTTTATTACCAATATTTAATGATTTTGAAATTGACTATAATACAAGAATGAAGAAATATAATAATATAAGCGACTTATCAACTTCAAGTATTAACATAAATAAAAGTAAAGAGAAAGAGAAAGAGAAAGATAGTCCAATGACATTTATAAAGTATACTTTATTTTCATTTTATTTTATTTAGTAAAAATGAAAATATTCTAACTCCATTTGTTGAAGATTTGTTTAATGAAGCTTTATATTCAATGGATGAAATGAGTAATAATGATTCATTAAATAATTATAAATAGAACTTTTGTAATTTATAAAGTATTTTTAATTATTTTCAACTTTTGTGACTTATCTATAACTTTTTTAATAAAATAAATAATTCTTCTCATTCACATAATGTTTTATAATTTCTATAATTTCAATCGATTCTTTTTCATTTATGTTATTACAAGATATATAAATTTCTTTTAAAAAATATCAACTTTCGAAAATATTTTTATACAATAAATACAGTTGTATTATTTGTATTTAAAATCAAGCCAAATTTGACAAAATTTAACTGTTTTTCTTTTTTTATTACTCCAATAAAGCCCAAACAGGTATATGTCTGAAGGAAGACATTTTTTTGTCACTCAAATAAATGAACAAGGTACAGAATTAGATTTTGATAAAGCAATCAGTGGTTTAGCTGATAAACTAGGTCTACCTCATGAAAGAGCTAATATTTCTTCTTATTTCGATTCATCAATATACCCTTTAATGCGAATAAAGGAAAGAAAGTATTATGACTCAATGGTTCAAGCATTTCGAGGTGAATTGCGAAGACAAGTTGAAGCTGCTGAAGTTCGACTAAAAGAAGTCACTGCCAATTATAAGGACAAAGAACAATTAGTAGATCTGCTTAGAGCTCAAATCGAACGTCAAAGAGACGATTTTGAAAAGGAACGAAAGAGATTAATACTTTTAATAATTGGATTACGTCAAGCAATGAATAGAGCTGGATTACAAGATGATTTAAATCTATTTTCTGGTGAATTGGACGATATAGCTTCTCTAATAAAGAATGAAAGAGTGTCTGTAATAGGTAGTGTAGAAAGTGTGCCAGATGTATCAATCAGTAGAAGAGTTTCTAGAGTTCCAGGAAAACAATCAAGTATTCTTATATTTCTATTATTATTCTAAATAGATGTTGATTTTACAACAAAACAAATGCAATATGAACTAAAAATAAACTCTCTTGAAGGATCATTGAAACAAGTTCAATTGGATATGAAGAATTTAGAATCTCAGAATGCTCAATTATCATCAGATGCAAATACATTAAAAGAAGAGAATGAAGATTTGAAGAAGAAATTAAAAACTGCATTAGATCAATTAAATAAAATACAATCTGATTCAAATAATAATAATAATAATTCATCTGAAGCACAACAAGTACAGCAATTGAATTTATATGAACAAACTGAACCATTAAATGAATCATCATTTATAAAAGAAAGTAATATCCAACAACTATTAGATAATATGAAAGAAGAAATAAAGCAATATCCAACTAGAATTGATAATTTAGTAATGCTATTAACAATGATATTTAAAGATAAAGATATAGTAAGAGAATTGAATTTATCCACTTTTGAATATCCAGAAAAACCAGTAAAAGATGCAAAGAATTACTTTAAGAAATTTGTGGAAGGAAATAATGGTACAAATCAAAAAGATTTAGATGCTGATCCATATCGATGGGTAAATAACAATTCAGATAATGAAATAAAGAAAAAACAGAAGAATGATGTACAAAAGAATGCAAAGAAGAATAAAAAGAGTAAAAAAGGAGATAAAGTCTTAGATTCAAGTAAAGCACCTCAATCATCAGATCCAAATTCAGATGATGAAAATCCTGAAGATGTGAAATTAATTGGATATTTAGGAAAGAAATGGGCAACTCCTGTTCCAATGATTGATGTTGGTGTTACTACCAAAATGTTTAGTGAATTAGAAAATTATCAACAACAGTTATTAAAGAACCAATCATCCAATATGAGTGGTAATAATAATAATAACAGAGGTTCTAGAATTCAAAATACAGCTGTTTCATCATTACAACAACAAGAAGGACAGAATAGAAGATCATCTATACAAAGTCAAAGAAATAATCCATCAAGATCCAATACACCAATTAGGAAATCATCTCCATTTAGAGAGAACAGTAGTAACAGTAGAAGAGGAAGAGTTAATAGTAATATTAGTAGTAATAGTCCAAAATCAAATTATAGAAAATCAACTTTAGGTGATAATGATGATGAGTTTTATTTACAAGATGAAGAGAATAATGAATTAGGAGATGAAGAGTATTTTGCTCAACAACAACAACAACAACAACAGCCACAACAAATAGAAAAACATTTATCAGCGTGTTATATTCATTTATTTAATTATAATCCATCCAAAAGAACATCAATGTTAGCATCAAGAAGAAGTTCAGAAATCGCAATGATTTTATCACCCAAACAACCAACACCAAATATATTTACTACTCCAATTCAAGGAAATGAACCAGTTCAAGATGTTCAAGAACCGATGATTGTGAATATGAATGACAAATCATCTACTTCACCAAAACATGCTTCTTCTCCATTACATAATACAATTAAAGCGAGTGATTTACCACCAATTGATGATAATGATGAATTAGAGGAAAGAAATAATGAAAATCAAAATGATACACAAAATCAAAATGAAGAAGTGAATGAATGAAGGAGAAACGAAGGAAGAAGATGAAAAAGAAGAAGGAGAAGAACAACAACAGGATGATATAGAGAATAAAGAGAATAATATGAATGTCCATTCAAATAGTCAGAAATCAATAGCATTATCATCGCATAGCAGTAACAGTACAATGAATAGAATGTCAAAATCAGCTACACAGAATCTTGTTGAAGAAAGTATGACAAAAGCAACTTCCACTACTTCAATATCTCCATCCACATTATTAGAACCACAAACATCAGAAAATGAATTGAATAAAGTATCTTCCACAGAATCAACTATTGAGAAGTTAAGTGAAACAAAGAGTGATAAAAACATTATTAATAATAATAATGAAGATAATGATGATGAAGAACGAGACACACTGAAAATAGATACAAATGTAATAAACTCAGAAGTTCAATCATTAGAAAGTCCAAATAGAAATTCACTAAATTCAGCAAATACAAGTCCGAAGAATCGTAGAGTATCATTAGTCCCAGAGAATATAAGATCATCAGAAATAATATCAAAGAAAACGGATGAAGACAGTGATAGTGATTTAGAATATGAACCAAGACAACCACTGATATTACACAAAGGTGAAATGACAAAACAAGATATGATTACTGAGTTATTTAATACAGTAAAACCACCAATGTTTAGTATTGGAATTCAATGTGATATTTATAATTGGAGACCAACTTCAAGATCAGAAAGTTCAAGTAGAAATAGAAATAGACAATATTTCAATATTACTACGCCAATTAGAATAGATCATAGTGAAGCAACAACTCCATTAACAAATCCTAAGTTGAGAAAGAGTCAATTAACACCAATAACTGCTAATAGTAAAATAGAAGAACAAAGAGCTGTTTTAGAAGAACAAGAAGCAATAGTTGAAAGAGGAAAAGAGAATATTAGTCCAATTTCAATAAAGAAAGTTACAATGAAGAAACCGAAACAACCAAAGATTACTGATCCAGAGGTTGTTAAGAATGAAATGAATTTGATTGATTCATTTAATACAATGTTGAAGAGAAGGCAGAATGATAGAAATGAATTGCGTATATTTTATTAATTTATTATTATTATTATAGAAACATTATTATGGGAATCTTTTTGTATTAGATTGATATTATTAAAAGAAGGAAAAGACTATGAAAATGAAACAGATGAAAAAATGTATGTTATATAACATATTAAATAATTTAAATATAGTAAAAATGCAATATCACTCCGTCAAAAGCATCTACTGAATAAACATCTAAAGATAAGTGAAAGAGTGAATGATTTAGATGCAATTCTCAAGAATGAAACTGAACACGTTGTATCATTAGCACACAATATAACTGCATTATTTTCTTCACTATTACCTCAAGATTCAATGTTTTTCCCATTCCCAGAGTTGTATCAACAAGAAAGACCATTTAGTGAAGCAATTATAAGAGGAGTTGGATATGATTCAATTAATTCAAGATCAAGTTCACCAAAAACAGAGAAAATCAGAACAAGAAAGCAAATTGATAATGACAAAAGTGATGATGATTATTATAATAATTTCAGTGGATCAATTGCACCACCAGGTAATCCAACAGGATTTAAAACTCCAGTTAAACAAATTAGATATGGTAATAAATCAAATGTTGATATGAATAGTAGTGAAGCAAAGAAACAGAGGAAGAAAGATCCATATTATGATTGTAATACTAATTTCGATGATTTAAATGAATTGTATAATATTATATATTTCAATTAATGTTATTTTAAATTAGAATTCCTTCATTTCATAAGTCATATTATGAAGATATTAATGAAAGAGGCAATTTTCCACAATTAGATGTTCCTTCTAATCATAGTTATGTTCCTGTATATATATATATATAATTATAGTTATTATTGTTAATAGAGAATGCCAAAAGATCCTTTCCCCACAAGATGTGTTAGATTCAATAAACACACTTCGCGTCATATAATGGATGCTTCACCACATAGAATTGATGGATATAATAGTTCAGCTGTGAGTATTCCTTCCAATCTAAGAGAAACACCTTCAGTAGCTAATTCTCCTAGAGTAAATAACACAAGTCCTCCTCCTACTTGTTGTAATAAACATAAAACGGAAAGAACACCGAGATTATTTACTAATACTGTAAGTTATGATATTATTCACAGACCTGATCCTGTATTTCAAAACCCACCAATCACACCTACATTAAAATAATTTATTTTTGTATTTATATTGTCAATTTATTGAATTGGTGAAGAAAAACAAAAATTATCCAAACATGTTTGTCAAACATATTTGATACACACAAACTTATTTGAGAAAAATGTCATTCCAAAAAGCATCATCATCCAAGAATGCAGTGAAACAAATAAAATTATCAGGTGTAAAACCATGGTTAAATGGATCTCAGCTAATATCAACAGGTCAAAAGGATTTTGATCAAATACAAGGAGGTGGAATGCCATTGGGCAGTTTAGTATTATTAGCAAAAGATAGATATACAAATTATTCACAAGTTTTAGTTAAATATTTCATATCAGAAGGAATTTCTTCGAAACAGAAGGTATTCTATTCATCAAATGAAAAAGAAATATATCAAAAAGATTTTATGAAGAATTTACCAGAGAATAGTACTCTATTATCTCAATCTACTCCTACAAAAGCTAAAGAAAAACCTGATGTAGATAGTACTTTACAAATAGCATGGCAATATAAAAAATATCTAACTAAAACCAATAACCCAACTCAATTCTGTAATTCTTATAATTTATCACATCCCATTCAACCAGAGTTACTAGAATCATCTCAGATTCATTATTATACATTTGAAAAATCAAATACAATCAAATCATTATATCAACAAATAAAAACACAAATTGAAGATATTTCTATTGTGACAAGAGTGATTATAAGGAATTTGGAGTTGCTATTAATAGATAATATGAATGAATTTATCTCATTTGTAATTAGCTTACATTCATTAATATTTAATAAGCCTATAGTAGTGTTAATTGAAGTTGATCCAAACATATTATCAAGTCAAGTATTAAATAGTATTGAAAATCAATGTGATGGTGTATTTCACATTGAATCATTTGCTTGTACTGATATTAAAAAGAGAAATCCTGAATTTGGTGATTGTGATGGAGCTTTTCGTATAATAAGACTATCACATCCTAATTCATTAAGTACTCCTTCATTAAAAGCAAATATATATGGAATAAAGTGTGGATTAAAACAATTAAGAATGGAATTGTTGCATTTACCTCCTGCAGATAGTAGGACATCTGAACCAATAGTTAATTGTAAAAGTAAATGTGATTTTTAGAATTAGAGTTTGTTATTTTATTGTTTTCTTTTCAAATTAACAAAAAAAATCACATTAAAACGTATAATACTTTCTTAATAATAATAATAATCTAAGAATGAATAATAGGATATAACAAAAACATTGAACTATCTTTCATTCCAATAGTAATGACTTTATCATCATCACATAATTTGAAACTACTTATATCACTTAATGCTTCTAATGTATATTCATGTAATATAGAAAGGTCTAACAATGATCTAAATTGAATTGTATTATTGGTACAAGTGATCAAAACTTGATTAATAGTAGAAATTTCAAAAGTTGGAATAATAGAACAATTCAACTCTTTATAATGTAACAATTGACCGTTGATTGTATAAATATAAACAATTTGTGAAATCAATTTATTAGTTTTCTTTTCATTGATGTTTAATAATATTAATATCTTACCACAGTCAACTATTTTGATTTGACTTATTTCATTTTCATAAATTTCTTTTATTCCTTTCTTTTTGATTATTTCTTTTGTATTTATATGAATAGATCTTAAGAATCTGCCTTTTCTCATTGAATGCATTAAACAAATAATTGTATCTTTATTTTCATCACTTTTATCATTCTTACTATAACTAACAACAATATCAAAATATGAATTTATATCTAAACATTTAACACTTGTTTTATGTCCTGTCAAAATAGAAAATGGAGTTTTATCTATAAAATATGTCAAATTATTATTATTATTATTATTATTACTAGAACTAGTTGAAGAATCTACTACTACATCTCCAGTTGTTGTTGTTGTTGTTGATGATGATGATGATGCTTTAGATGATTTCTGTATGAAGTTATTATGTAATGTATTTATTTTCCATATTGATATTGTTGTATCTTCACTACCACAAGCCAAGTATAAGTTCGTCTTATATCGATATTTGGCATTGGACAATGCCATACAGGTTGTATAGGATGTATGATAATATAATGATTGTTGTTGGTGTTGATGATGATTATGTTTGATGCTGTGGATTAGTAATTAATAATAATGAACTGAAATCCCAAAGACCAGTAATACCAATCATGATATTCTTATCATCTAAACTGAATAAATATGAATGTAAACATTCACTTGTCATTTGACTGGATGTTAGAATGTTTTTATTATGAGAAACAGATAGTTTTTCAAATGTAAATGGACAAATAATGTTTGTCTTTGTATTGTTGTAATAATATTGTCCTAATTTACCTTCACTATCCATTGTGTATAAACTCTGAGTATCTAATGAAAATCCAAAGGAAGTAATTGGTAAATGATGATTTGTATCAACTTGTTGAGTTGCATATTCTGTTGTATTGAATAATGTAATGTTATTATTATTACTCTCCTTCAGTTTATCTTTAGATATTCTCATTGGATGTGGAGTATTTAACAATTGGCTTGGTGTTTGACCAAAACTTGATATTTGACTTTCAATGGCTTGACGAGCTTTAATATCTGTAATTCCATCAAAATTGATTGAATTTTCATATGTTAAGTAATGAAACACATTATTTGCTTTTTCTGCTTCTATTCCAGTTTGTTTATAACCAAATATCAAATCAATCCACTCATTGATATGTTCAGATACATAGTCAGATTCTAATGCTTCTCTATTTAGAGATATAAATTCTTCTGGTGTTTTTGCCCACTTCGGTAACACAACATTATTCACAATTTCACCATCCTGTCTTTTACCTAGAGGCAGTTCATTCTTATTCACCAAGAAATCACTCAAATAAAACCACTCAGGTGTCAATTCCTTGAAATCAGCAGAATTCACCAACACATTATCCCATTGTTCTTTAATTGAGTGAAATAATCTATCAGGATGATCGAAATGTCCATTTTGCAGTATCAGAGCATAAGTAGTAAATGGTTCAAGTCTTAATAAATAATTAACTACAATACCTGTTGTTGAATAGTGAGATCCATACATAAATGGTGGTTCTATACAACTATCAGGTATATTCTTCATATCTTCATAATCACCTTTCATCATCTCATATCTATCCTAACATCTCGTTTAATCGCTCAGGATTTAATGCACCAATTGGCTTACTCAAGTCTCTAAAAGTGGCTGGGTTTGTTAGGTCAAGTTTTTCTGATTCATAATCAGCAATCACCCAAGGGAAGACTGGATATTGTGTTAAATCATTAAAACTTCTTCCAGCAATTACATTAATATATAATAAATAATCAAATGTAGAGATTTTTCTTTCAACCCATAAATTTGTCCAAACACTTTTATTCATAAACTGTGATGGTGTATATAACCTTTTAAATGAAATACTTCTTGTTAAACTGTTAGGAATATGTTTAATTAACATTTTATAAACAGAACTTCTATCACTATCACTTGTAAAGTTGAATAATGATGAAGATCCATTTTCATAGAATATTTCTAATGCCAATCTTTGAAGTAAATGTTTACGATTATAAACTGATATAATATCATTCAAATAGAATTGTCTTTTCTTTAATGCATTTGATTGGAATAAATCACCCATTATTTCACCATTATTATATTTCAAATTCCTATACAAATAAATAAATAAAACATTTATAATAAATATAAATACTTTGTAACGGATAAAGCTTGTTGACTCAAATCAGCTAAACCACCTAGTTTTGTTCCTTCAAATATAATCTTATTATCATAAATCCTCAATACACCTTCTACAGTAATCATTGGTAGAATAATTTCACATAATAATTCCAATAATACTTTGTGATGATCAATTGTATTGGAATTATTATTATTATTATTATTATTATTGGAATTATTAGTTTTTAAGTATATATCTAACTCATCTAATGTATTAAACACCATATTGTCTAATTTTGGTAATTTCGATTTACATTGTACACCAGACACTATGAATTGATAATTCTTATTAATATTCTTATTCATTTCATTAGCTGTATCTTTTACTATAACATTAGGTTTTTCTTCTTTCTTATTAAATCGTTTAAATAATGATTTAAAACCACCACCACCACTACTACTGCTGCTGTTGTTATTGTCATTTGAATTTGTATTTGTATTTGTATTTGTCGACGATGATAATGATGATGATGAATTGATGGATTGACTAATAAGATATTGTTGTTCATATTGATTTAATAACACTGCTACATTATCTTTGATGTTATTCACTATTTTCAACTCTTCTTCATCGTTTTTTTGTTTATTGTTATTACCTTCAGATAGTATATATGTATTGTCTATTAATCTATTTGAATCTCTTTTTAATAATTTCTTTTTTTTAATAATTCTTGAATATATTTGGATGATTTGTTAAAATCAGTTTCTTCAATTTTTTCTTCTTTCATATCTATTTAAATAAACAATAAATAAATATAAATATACTTCTAACAACACATTCTTTATAACTACTCCCTTGATAGTTTCTAATCAATTTCGTTCTTAACCCATAAATATTTCCATTTTCATTTAAACTCCAATACTTCCAACCACTATTGTTATTATTATTATTTATATCTTCCCAAGGACCAGAACAGTAAATATGATCCAAAATAATGATTTTCAATGACTTTATATACATTTGCAGTTGATAATGATCTCGTGATTGTTGTAATATCATTTTTCGTATTTCTTCAAGTGTGCCAAATTTTGTCACCATTGCATCAGATTTTCGAATTGATTTTGAATCTGCTATTGGAATTGTCTTTATTATTGAACTGTAATTCTTATTAAAATCATTCAATTGAATTGCTAAATCGGATTTCATTTTTGATAATTTTGTAGAATAATTGATTGATAATGTTTGATCTAATTGAGTTTGAAATTCAATTGTTTCTCTTATAGATTTATCTTGTGAAATGATTTTATTTAATTCATCAATACTACTAGTTGGTTTATTCAAACATAAGTTACAATAATCATTGAGATTCTTCTTTATTGATGAAATTGAGCAGGCTGATATTAATGGTATTATCTTTGTTAATGAATAAGTGAGAATTGATCTTTCAATTACATTTCTTCCTCTATTTCAATAGATAAATAAATGAAATAATATATATAATTAATACTTGACAATTTCACTTGTATTTCCTTCAATTATCTTAATCAATCTCAACAAATAAATCAATTGATTTATATATGAGTTAACAAGAGTTTCATTACTATTAAGATACTTGCATATTTGATTGATTATTATATAAACAAAATCTCTCATTATTCCACCAACAATTGGTATTGGTTCAGATGTATTAATAGATGATTTATATTGAGTTTTTATTGATTCATAATTCATACTGTCTTCATCTTTAGGTAAGAATCCAAATGAATATTTCTCATTTATATTCATTGATAAATGAGTATAACAATTCAATAATTCCTTAATAAAACTCTGATTAATTCCATCATCTACTTTATTGATACAATCAATAGAACTATTCTCACCATACTGTAAATAATGACAAACACTTTCATTACAGAATATATAAATATTATTATTAATAGAATCAACATTATTATTCATTTTCTTTACTTTATCAGGTAATTTAGAGAGTGTTAAAGTTAATATTTTTCTATAATACATAACCCAATTTGTATTAATATCTACTGCTGTTGATAATACATCTATTAATGATGATCTTATATAATTATTGAATATATAGCCGTTTGGTAATAATGTAATTGACATGATGAGTAATTTTGAATAAAATGACAATATCATTTCATTAATTGACAATTTGAATTGTTTAGTATAATAATAACATAATAAATGTGAACAATTGTATATTTTATTATGGTTGATTATCTTTGTATTTAATACATTTAAGAGTATATCATAACAATCAGATTTTGCCAATGTAACTAATTTGGTGAATTTGTCATAATATTCTTCTTGTGTTAATTCATTTTTACTTAATTCTGATTTTAATATATAATAAGATTGTTTCAAATCAGCTTGGAATAATGGTTTTGTTGGTTTAACCATGTGATTGATTAGTGTAATAAAAGAGTGTTAATAAGATTGGATATTGAAGTAATAATTTGATATTCTGTTGTTGGAGATTCTTATCTGTAAATATATCTATTTATATTATATATATATATATATATATATATATACTTATAAAATCAGTTATAACTGGATAAATCAATGGAGAATCATTATGATAAATAATATGATTGAATATATATTGTAAAATCACTGGATATGATAACTATACAATCAATAATTAAACATTTATATATTATATATTATATATACAATATGATTATTCAAGATTGTATCATTAGATATACCATAACAAATCAACATCAAACATTCATATCTATAAATATAATATATGTAAATTAAATATAATATATACTCATCATTTGATATTTGATTACCAAGTGAATATAACAATTTTATACTAAATTCACCTGTTATAATTTCATTCACACTTTTCTTAGGCAATAATGATAATAATGAAATTATTATTTTCAATCCCAACAGTCTAGAACCTTCTGTTTTCTTCTGTAAAAGTGATATAAACAGTTCAACACCTCCTAAATCCATTAAATAATCACTAATCTGTTTATTATTGACTAAATCAGTAACAAATGGAGTTAAATCAATATAATTTGAATTATCGATTTCATTGACGAATAAGAATCTAAATAATTGTCTTACCTTTGATTTTCGTATATTTCCATTTATATCGAATAATGATGAACGTATTAAATCGAATATATATTCTCTCAATTTCATTAATTCTTCATTGCTTAATGGTGTTTTACGTATAACAGAATCTCTCTTTGGATTGATATAATAACAAGTGTCCAAAACTCTCAATAATTTATCCGTTATTAAAATATCACAAAAGTTCAAGCCAAGCTTTCGAAGAAGATGATAAATAACTTTTGAATTTGTCAAATATGAACTTTTGTGTTTCAAAATTTCCATTCACCCAAATATTCAACTTTGCTAATAACAGTTTAAAACTCTTTCGATATAAATTGTAATTCGATTTCAAACTAAAAACCAATTTCTCTACAGCCACGAATAAATCAGTAGAAATATAATCTGAAGTTAGAAATTGAAATACGCAATTCAGTATATGTAAACCATTACAATTCTGAAGTGATTGAATATTGTTAGGATGATTTAATAATAATGATCCAATAAACTCAATAATACTAGCATAACTCTAAATATATATTATATATAAATTATTATAATATAAAATAATAAATATTCTATACTTTTGGTTGTAATACAATAGATGCTATTGAATGTGGTAATGATGGATTCTTTGATAGTAACAATGGAAAGAATGTTTCAATTCCTCCTATTTCAGATATACAATCTCTTATATTCTTTGTGAATAGACATTTGGCTTTACCAGTTAAACAACCATCAATCTATATACAAAATAAATAAATAATTATATAATAATATTATTATAATACTTTATTTGCACTTCCATCTAACAATATATTGGTCGATCTATCAAAGTGTCGTGGATCTAATAATATTTGTAGAATATCATTATCTATTGATAAATATAATTGGTTTAAACTATAAGATGAATATTTAATTGCATCTTCACTATTGATTGCTTTGTTTAATAAGATAAATGAACCGATTTTACCAATAAAACCAGTATTATTCATATTGGTAGTATTAGTTGTTGTTGTTGTTGTTGTAGGAGGTGATGATGAATTTAAATAAGATCCTCCTATCACTGAATAATTAAATGGAAACATATCATTTTTGGGGTATGAAAACTTTTCTGATAAACATTCATTACCATCAATGAAAACGGATAATTTTGTTTTTGTCAAACTATTTGTGTGGATAATACATATAAATTGCCATTTATCAACAATCAAAGCATCAGGAATCTAATTCAATATAAATTTCATTAATATAACATATATATATACATACATTTAATGATTCAGTTTTCTTCTTTGAAGTAGTTATTTGGAATATTAAACTGGTATTATCTATATGACACAAGATACTACTATCATTAGTTGGATTATGAAATTTGTATAATATTGCACCATCTTTATCTAAAGAGGGTTTGTGTAAATTCACCCACAAACAAATGGTATAACCATTTGAGGTATTTGACGAAGATGAAGAAGAAGATTGAGTTGAAGTGAATGATTTGATTGGAGATAGTTTAATAGTTGATTGTCTATCTTTTAATGAAATATACACTGAAGGACCTGGAGAAATTGAAGACATTGAAACTTAAAGATTTGATATATAGACTAGTTAGATCATCAGAAGGATGGTATTTAGTTGATGATCTGAATGGTGAAAGTATTTCGAATATATCATTCTCACATGTGCTAAATAACCCAACTGTTGTCAGAAGAGATAATAATTTTCTAAATAACTGCATTTGCTCTTCCGATGGATTTGTACAATTATCAACAAGTGCTGAAGTATGTTTGAATTATATACTTCTGTAATTCATGACTAAATACATTAAATATGGTATAAACATACTCATGAAGCTTTTCTGAATTTTCTGAATCTATTAAGAACAGTTGGATCATAATTTCAAAGAAATTAGACTGAAAAGTAACAGGTTTCGCTATTATTTGTTTAAAAATAGTCCTAAATAATTATATATGACATAAAAATACGGAAGACATTCTGGATGAGTGACTATGTAGTTGTTTTGAGGGTTAAAATCACCTTCAACTAATGAAGAAAGTATCTTAAAAATCCCTGCTTGATTTCTATATATACAATATATGATAAAAACGATGAGTTATTCATACTTGCTCATCAAAAATATCTTTCTTTTATTTTGAAACACAAATCAGAATCAAATCTACCAAAAATTAAACCAACACAAAATCAACAAAATCATCAAAATATGAAATGAAATTATTCAAAATCTTCTTTTCTTGCTGGTCGTAAAGATTGTGTCATACTTATTTCCCTTTCTCTAATAATAGATTATTATTTTTGATACGATTTATCGTTCTTAACTGCTGCTTTTTTCAATACATCGATACTTTCACATAAATTATTAAATACAAATGTATTACAATGAGCAGTTGAAATGTATGATGGAATTGTCTTTTCTAAAGAATCTAGTATAAAATCATTTCCCATTTCTATGTATTTTGATAAATAAGGCATAATGTTGTTTTTGAATAAGGATGGGATGTTGCTATAGAATTTTGAAGCAGCATATTCGTATAAAATATCAACTCCCATAAAATTCTATTAAAATATACATATATTATCCTACTTTATATGGAATAATACAAACTACTGTGAATAAACATAATAGTTCATAACAATGTCCAATAACAAGTGGTGCAAAGAGAGAACAAGTTCCAAAAATAATCCTAATTCAATAATATACATGCAAATATACCAGACACGCATGAGTTTTTTATTTGTTTCTTCATCTTTTGCTGTTACATACTTTAAAGTCAAAAAGACTGCTAACAATGTAGCAAGTCCACTATAGAAAAATTAAAATGATGGATAAAATACTATGTGGCTGCGTAGATTATAATTAAAAATAACATTTCAAAATGTCAGAATAATCAAATTTGACAATGTATTTGTAATTATTACACAAAAGTGAATTAATGGATTTAGATGAGTTATTAGATGAGTGTTTAAAAGATGAACAGAATGATGATGATTTACTTGATTCAATAATGAATGAAGGAAATACAGAAACTATTCCTGAAGAATATTTGGCTGCTCTACAGGCATTTCAGGAGAAAGATAGATATAAAATATATAAACAGATCGAAGAAGATTCAAACAAACTTCAAAATGTGAATGTTAATCTGTCTTCGTTGTATTTTGAAGGTAAAGAAAAATACACTCCTCAAAGTGTTGTAATAGAATCAATAAGATTAGCTTTATCAAAAACAACTGATAATATTAAACTAAAAGATATAGAATCAAAATTAAACTTGAATGAAATAGTAGAAACCTCAAAAATAGATTTGAAACAGAATATTATAAACAAATTAAAGCAAATGGATAATAAAGAGTTAGATAAATACCCCTATTGTAAGAAATTATTAGATTAATAAAATTTATCTTATGTTTTGTTTATTATAATACCCATAAAACAATAAATCATATATTTAAAAAAAACTTTCACAATAATATTCCAAAGTCGTTCTTTATTGTTTATAGCATAATGGCAATAACCATTATTACACTCAATAAGATAGCTGATACTGTTGAGGTTACTGCACCATCATTGAGACATTCTCCTTCACCACTTACTACTTCCCATCCTGTTGATTTACATTTAATTTTTAATTGTCCTGTTTTACATCCAATATCAACTGTGTAAGTTGATCCAATTAAATCCTTAACACCAATATCTGATGTTGGTATGTCATATGTATATTTATGACTTTTACTATCTGTATGAGAGTATTTATCACTGCATTTACATGAAATATTTCCTGTTGTTACTTGATATTCATCTCCAGTACCAATCTTATTAGGATAAAACTTACATGTTGCATTATATCCTTCATCTTCACCTTTCTTAACTAAAGGAGCTGGACATGAAGTACCATTATATTGATTTCCATCAACTGGAATTACATCACTATCTCCCATTCTACATCCTAAGTATACTACACTTTCAAAACCATTATATACAGCTGTAAATCTATAATCTTTAATATTAAAACCTTTACCTTCTGTACCACATGTTAATTCAGCTGCTTTATTACCTGCACATTTTACATTATTAAGACCTTTTCCTTCAATTACAACTTCAATTGCTGGTTCTACTAACATTCTTGCTGCAGCAGCTGATGCTGTTACTGAAGCTTCAGCTGGTGTTGTTGTTGCTTCTTCACTTCCTGATGCTTCTGGAATATTACATAATAAATTTGTAACTTTAAAACCTGTTTCTGAATCATATGATAGTGGTGCTTCTTTTACATAGCATCTAAATTCAGTCGCTGGAACAGTTGGAATATCATCATTACCTCCAGTTCCTGATGGTGTTGTTGTTGTTACTTCTGGAGTTGTTTTTTCAGTAGGTTCTGTTGTTGTAGATTCTCCTCCTTGAGATGATGTATGTTGTTGTTGGTTCATCTGATGCTTTTGTAGTTGTAACTTCTGGTGTAGTATTTGCAGTTGAACCTGAACTTTCATTTTCATCAGATGTACTTGATTCTAATTCTCTTTCATTTTCTGCACCTAAAAATCTCAAATTTCTTTCGTATGAAGCTGTAGAGACAGCAAGTAAGGCAAAAAGGAAAAACAATAAATTCTAGTGAATAATAATGGTTAATTAATACGAGTTTACTCATGATTAAAAAAAAGATTCAAAAAATGAATTTTATAACGACAATGAAACGATAAATGTATAACGGAAATTCAAAAATTTAAAATTATTTTTAGCCGTTTCATGTCATTCTCATTTTGAATTTTTCTGATGAACGAGGTGGTAATATATTATAGAAATGTGTGTTTTGATTAAATTAATAAATGTACAATATAAGCATAAGTTGCGAATACGAATAAAAACTATTTGACTGTATAAACTGCTTGAACAGGTAATAAAGGTTGAATCATAGAAGAAATACGAATTTATTCTAATTAACATCCAAAACAAACAAAAGTAAAGATAAATGATGAAAATAATCAATTCAAAAAATAATTGAAAAAATCATTACTAAAACTAATAATAATGATGACACTGTTGAGGAAATAGAACCATTATCCCATTGACATTTATTAATATCACTAGCTGTTACATATTTCCATCCATTCACACTACATTCAATTGAGATTTTCTCACCATTTTTACATGGACTAAAATCATTATATATCACACCTATTGTTTTATTATCATGATCAATTGGTTTTGGTGAATTATCACTCACACCTCCTTTCCATTCAACTGTACAATTACATCCAGAATATTCATCATCTTCATATAAATCCAATTCAAATATTTGTTTATTTTCTTTTACATTTACTAAACATTTACCACTGTAATTACCTGATTGGAATTTTGTTATATCACAAACACCTTCTTTTATATCATCACCTGCTTTGTGCATATTCTTTCCAACATTACATCCTAATTGAACTGTGGTTGTATTACCTAAATATGATACTTCAACTTTTGAATCTGAAACTTCAAAATCAATTTCAAATGAAAATGTATATAAACACTCTTTATTATTATCTACTATAACAGCTGTTTTTGATTCTATATTATTAATCTTTATTGTTGGAGTACTTTTACTTTCTGATGAAGATGGTGTTGTTGTTTCTTCGATTTTTGGTGTATTACATGTTATTGCTTTAAATTTAAACTTTTTGCCATCAGCTGTTGGGTATTGATCAGCTGTAAAATAACAATCAAATATATCTTTTGGAATTTCTGGCATTTTATCACCAGATGGAGATACAGTTGGTGCAGATGATGAGGAGGATGATTCATCAGGTGGATTGGATGTTGTGCCTTCGGTTGGTTCGGTTGTGGTAGTATCACTTGGTTTATCAGAAGAAGTTGTGGTTGTTACTTCGGGTTCACTGGTTGTGGCACTTGAAGCTGGCTCCTCATTATCTTTCGTGGTTGAATCATCCTGTAATTCTCTTTCTTCTTCATTCAACAATCTCAAATGTCTGTTCTGTGAAGCTGTTGACAATGCAATCAATGCAATAATGAAAAATATTAAGTTCTAGATTATAATATTGATGAATCAATACTAATTTACTCATGAATTTAGAAAAATAGTTTAAAAAATGAATTTTATAACGAAAATGAAACGGTTAAATGAAAAACGAAAATTCAAAAATAACGATAATAAAAGCAGTTTTATTGGTTTTAAATGGATATTTGATGTAATATTTATATCATGTTAATACATAACCTGAATAAATAAGAATAAAGTCAAATTACTTAACTCAATCATTCATTTGTTATTATTTTTAATTATACAACAAAGAGATACTAAATAAAATATTATCAATTAAAAAACAATTGAAAATACTACTGCTAAAATAAGTAAGACTGAGGAAACTGTTGAAGGAAATTGCTCCATTATCCCATACACATCCACTTTCTTCTTGATAGAGTTTTTGCCAACCATTTACAGTACATTCAATTGGCATTTTTTTACCATCTTTACATGGCTGAAAGTCATTTACAATCACACCTATTGTTCTATTTTCACTTTCAATTGTTTTGGGTGAATTACCTTCTACACCTCCATTCCATTTCTCTGTACAATTACAGCCAGTATATGTTGATTCATCTTCATAATAGAAGTCATATCTAATAACTTGTTTTCTACCACTATCAATTAATTGAAATTCACATTTACCATCAAACCACTTTCACTTGTTTCAAATATACCAGATGGGCAACTACCAGTGGATATACCTCCAACAATTGTCATATTATTTCCTAATCTACATCCTAGATCGACTGTAGTTTTATTATCTGGATATAAATCACTTACTACTTCAACTGTTGATGATGCTACTTCTGGTTTTTTAGCATCAGCAAAAGTACAAGTGTATAAATAATCTTTATCTTGTAAATGAGCGAATTCACAAACTTCAGATGTTTTATCACCAATTGTTACTTTTGGACTATCTTCTAATACTCTTTTTGAATCTGGTGTAGTTGTAGCTTCTGGTGTTGTTCCTTCATCAACTTTATCAGGAATGTTACACATAATTTTAGAAACTACAAATTTGGTATTATCTTTATTAAATTTTGGATATTCATTCTTATTAAAATAACAGTCAAATTTACCACTTGGAATATCTGGAATTACATCACCTGATGGACCTTCAGATCCAGTTCCTCCAGTTGCTGATGGTGAAGTTTCTTCACTTCCTTTAGAAGATGTTGTTGTAGGTTCTGTTGTTGTACCTTCGGTTGATTCTGGTGTAGTTGTACCATCTGATGGACCTGGAGGTGTAGTTTCACTAGGAGCTGGTGTTGTTGTTGCAGTTGAACCATCACCTCCATCAGGTTCAGATGAATTAGGATCTAACTCTCTCTCATTCTCTTCCTAAGAATCTCAAATTCTTTTGAACTGAAGCAGTAGCAAGAGCAAAAATCACAACGCTAACAAAGAGTAAAGTCTATTTCAATATAATGCTATTAAAATTATACAAATCTTCTCATATTATCAATAAAAACAAAATGTGAAAATTTTAAAAAACGAAGGTTTTCGTTGAACAATATACCTATGTTATTTGTAAATCAGTTTTTTAATTCATTTCTTGAAGATTCAGCACTATTAAACCGTGTATGCAATTATGCAATTGTTTAATTCTACAAAATCAGGGAATCTTTTTGTTTGTATTGACATTTGACCTTCATTTATAAATTTCTTGTCATTTAGAAGAAGTAAACAACACACATATTCAATTAAATACATACATATATATATATTAAACAATAAATATTTTATTTTCAATCATTAGTTATTCATAAGTGTTATTACTGGAAGTACCAGCTTTTTCAATGAAATGGGATAATTGAATGAATGTGACTTTCTTCATATATAGCTGTTGCTTGTTCTATACACTGATGTTGAATATCACTATCTGTTGAAAAATGAACTTTTTCACACAAAGCCATACACTCAAGTATAGGGAATTGTGTAACTTTCTTACTATCTTCATAATAACTCAAGAATTTCACAGCAGCTTTCTTATTCCCAATTACTCGATTATATATACATGCACATATACAATACATAGGTAAACAGAATGGAAAACACTTCGAATATCTCTCAATCAAATCCAAGCACTTCTTGCCAATACTTACGCATTGTTTGTTATAAACAGGATCTTCTAGTAGACAATCAACACTGCACTTCCACCATTCATAAAACAACAACCAAACATAGATAGTCTCAATAAACGACAATATATCTTTTTCTTTCATAAACACCAATATTTTGTTCAAAGTATCAAATGCTGATCCATAAGCTACATCTGTCTGTTCCAACGAAGTATATGCATAAATAGCACCATAAGCTAATGGATATCCTAGATTAGGGAATTGTTCCTCTAATTGTTGTGATTTATTATCTTCTGAATGATATAATTTATCAATATCAAAAGCTCTACCCAAAATGATATTCAAAAAGAATCGTAAGTATTGTAATGGATCAGAAATGAAACTTTTTAATGATTCAACATCACCACAAGCTCTGTCAATATCTCCAGACCATATTAAGTACGTTGAATTCAATATTGTACAATCAATTAACCAACGGTCATGACGTAAGAAATCACTTATCCAATTGGCTTTGTTTAATAACTCTAACGCTCTTTGTATTTTACAAATACCCATACACATTAATGCACTTTTATATTCAATTACTATCTTCGTTTCAGCATGATTCAAATGTTTTAATATATCTAAAGCTTGTTCCATCATTATAAATGCTTTTTCTCTTGTCTTTTTATCTTTTGAATATAACTCAGCTAAATGAATCACTGCTCTTGCAAATTCAGGACTACACTTCTGATATGAAGCTAATGCATAAGCACATAATCGTATATGTAAACCATGTTTAAAATCAACTAAATCACATACTGTTATTAATGATTCATAAGCTTGTGCTGCTAGTAATACTGGATTGACAAAGTCTTCTTTATCTTTATCTTGTTCATTCTCTTCTTGATCTGAACCTGGTGAGAAATCGATTGTTTTTGTCTTCTTTTCTGATAGATACTTCTCATGATCTTGGATATATAATAAATCATCAGGATGTATCTTAATGATTGGTTTATGAGATAGTCGAAATGTATCACATAAAACATGACATGTATCTGTTGGTGGTTCATAGTTTAATAAACCTAAAGCTAATAGGAAATTACTATCTGCTGGTTCTAATTCTTCAATATTTAAATATGCTTTACCTAATAACACATGAATTCGAGCCAAGTCATATCGATGTTGACATGCAACAATATCAGCCATTTTCAATAACTTTTCAAATTCATCTATCGCATCTCTATACAACCTAATCTCCATAAAATGATAACCAGCTTTGTGTAAATAATTAAATGCATCATCTATTCTATCTGCCTTTTCACAATGCATTGCTAATTCGTGTAAATAAGGTTCTAAATAATCTTCATAAGTCATTTCAATATAAGTAGCTATATCATTGTGTATTTTCTTTCTCGTTTTTTGTGTTAAATTATTATAAACTGCTTCTCTAAATAAACTTGATAAAAACACATATTCAGGAAAACCATTATCACCACTAAATTGAATAACTTTCTGTGCTTCTAATTCAGTTAAAAATGAGTAAATATCTTTCTCAGTAAAAGAGGTACTTTTCATTGCAATATTGACTATTTTATCTCTACTAAATCTTGTACCTAATACACTTGCTACTTTTACTATTAACTGAACATTTGGTGGCATTCCATCTAACTTAGCAATCATCAATGCATGAATACCATCTGGAACATCCACATCTTCTGGATTTACTTCCATTTTACATACTTTTATACCTCCTTCTTCTTTAGTACTCATGGCTTGTGTGTTTTTTAATAGATTTAATAGTTCTCTAGCATAAAGTGGATTACCATTACTCTTTTCATATAAGAAATCAGTCAAACTATCAATCACTTTTGCACAATTTTCACTTTTCTTAATCATTTCTTCAATATGGCATCTTTCCAATGGCATTAATTTTAATGTTTCATTAATCAATGGTGTAAATGGATAATACACTTCACCTGTACTACATGGTCTTCCAGATAAATAGAATAACACATTTTCTAAATCAGTCATACATCTTGTCAAGAAGTTTAATGAACCAGCATCAGCCCAATGTATATCTTCTAATACCAATACAATTCTTACATTCGTTGGATCATATTCACTGTTACTTTCTTTATCAGGATCTACTACACTTCCTGCTCTTCTTAACTTCTTAAATGTTGCACCAGCATTATCAGACATTAAATTATCTATTGCATTCTTTAATGTATCGAATAATAATTCCTGTAGTAAATAACCTTTATTTTCTGCAGATACACCTTCTACTGTTGCTTTACCACCTAAAGAGGGGAATAATGTCTTAAATAATGGAATATTCTCTTGTTGATTTTCAGGTACCATTTCTCTTATTTTATTCAACTGTTCTTCAGGTGTATCAGTATAATCCAATTGGAAAATATGACTAAATATACCAGCCCACATATGAAACGGTGAAGCATGACTTGTCTCACTTGCTACACTCCAAAATACATTAATACAAACATCACTTGTATCATTTGCACACATATTGGCAAAGGCATAAGTTAAAGCTGTTTTACCATAACCAGCTGGTCCTTGAATTAATATACTTCCACCTACAGGAGGTGATGAACATAATCTATCTAAATATCCTTTTAATCTTCTCATTTCTTCTTGTCTTCCTTCCATATCTTCTTCATCTTTTTGAAATATAAATCTCATAGACATTCCTTTTACTGAATATAATATTTTGGGTTTTGCAAATCCTTTCACAACTTTTGAGATAGATTCTCCCCAAACAACTTGTTTCTTTACATGATTATACACATTCTCTTCCACTAAAATACCAATTCCTTTAGCTGCAACCATACATCTTGCAGCTAAATTCACATTAGTCCCATGTACTGTATATTCACATCGTATTTTTCCACCTACCATACCACAGAAGGCAGGTCCATATGATATACCAATACTACTTTCAATACCTAAAGCAGTCATTCTTTTACGTAAATCTAAACTAAATTGAATTGCTCTTAATGGATCATTTTCATGTTGAAATAGTGGTAATCCAAATGCACATAATATCACTGTTCCTTTATCATCAACACTAAATCTACACAATATACCTTCCACTCTTAATAATCCACTTTCTACTTCACTTACAATTGTTTGTACATTCTCTAAAGCATGTTCACCATTGAAATTAACACCTCTTAAGTTAATAAATAGAGTTGTTATTGTTCTCATTTCGTTACCCCACTTCTCACCATCATACATTCCCTTTAAACAGGGTGTTGGGATATATTGTTTCAATATTTCAATTACTCTTGCTCTATTCTCTATACTAATCATATCACAGATTCTATTATGTCGATTGGGCATTTGGCAAGTACAAGATTGTATTGATTTAATATGGACATTACCACTTGGTAATTCACTATAATCAATTATATGTTTCCTTACCATTTTAAACACTTCAGGTGAAACAACAGCTTGTCCTTTTTCTGCTTCATGTTCTGCTGATGATAATTGAGCTAATGGTTCACCTGCTATGAAGAATTCCCATCGCCCATCTACACCACCAACATTAAATCCAGTTACATCACCAAAACCTAAACCACAGTGGACTTGTAAAGTAACTTTATCAATTGGTTTGTCTTGACTGTTTTGCATTTGATTGTTGCTGTTGTTTGATTGATTATTGTTTTGATTATTCTGTAATTGACTATTACTGTTGTTGTTGTTGTTGTTGTTGGAGAGGTTTGTGTTGTTTTGTTGATTCTGTAGTTGGATTCCATCGACTGATTTTATTGTTAAATTATTTATTAAATTTGAGTTATTTTCACCTTCTAATAACAATTTTAGATTTCCATTACTTCTTATTTCTTTTAGTTTTTGTGTTAAAGTAGATGTGGCTGTTAAACTATTGCTCGTCATATTGTTTTGATTATTACTGCCTGTATTCGAAGTAGATGAGAGGATATTACTATTTCCTGAAGATAATTCATCTGTTGTACCTTTACCTACAGTTAATGGCTTTAATAAACCTAATGCAACTTCACAACACACATGAACACACTCATCTTCACTAGAATACAGATCTACAGGAAATACAGCAAGTACAGCATCACCTATTACATTAATATAAATTATTTCATTTATTTAATACCTGCAAATTTAATAACATCACCTCCACGATCATATATTTGCTTGATAATAATATCAAGACTCTGTTCCATATATTCAGATAATCTTTCAGCTGCTAATAGTTTATTATTGTTATTTGCTAATGTTTCAGCTAAAGTACTAAAACCACTAATATCAGCGAATAAAACACAAGCTCGTATGGGTATTTGTACTTCAGTCATTTCTAAAGGATTCTCATATCTCATACTGTTTCTTACAATACAATCAGAGACATGAGGGTAAAAATTGCTAATATTATTATTTACAACATTAAACATCATCGAATGATTAAACATAGAAGATCTCCTTGTAGTTTTAACCCTATTCATCATTCCAAACACAAATCAAAAAAAAACGAAAAAAAAATGAAGAAACAGATATATTTTTTGAAACTATAAAAGTATATTAGACGTGTTATTATGCTAATTCAAAAGGTTTAGATGAATGAACATGATATATAGTTTATGTAACATGAAGTATGGGCTAGAATAGAGGATGATATCGTGAATTAGGTGTTTTATATTGATATTGCATTTATGCTACTATTTTTACTTTTATTTGTTTATCTTGATTAGGTGTAGTTATATATTTTATTTGTGTAGCTATCATTTTATTAAAATCACAGTGATAGTAAAAGAACACCCCTTTTGTCTTTTCAAACAAAACCAATAGATCAAATTGGTTAATAGAGTGAATGCAATTATTCAATATTCAAGATTTGTTTTGAAATTTCTTTCTTCATAGCTGTATATTGTAGATCTAATTAATGATGGAATGTCTTTGTCAATCAATAACTCTTTTTTACTCTCGCTAAAGTCATAGTAGATTTTTAAAAATATTGATTTAGACAATAAGGCTTTTAATCCAATTATATGTATAGAATTATTCCCTCTAATATCTGTTACTCTCAAAGTTGGATATTTATATAATTCTGATGATAATAGTATCATTGATTCATCATCTAAATCCATTTTTGTAATAATCAATTCATTACATTTGTTGATTAGTAAATGCAAATATGGAAGTATTAATTTGAAACCTTTTGAGCCAACTGGATTAGTTATAAAAAATGACATAATGAAATTATGATATATATACATTTCAAATACACATATTTCAATTTCATAAATGGAATTGATTTTACAAATGATTTGATGAAATGATAAGTAAGATGACATTCTGAAAAATCTATTTCTTGAAGATTTATTAATTGAGAAAAACATGATCCAAATAATGATTGAGCTTGAAGCAGAACAATAAAATCAATTGCACTAAACTTTATTTCAGTCTGATTGACTTGTCTCATTATTCTATAGAAATAATTCATTCCTACTTCACAGATACACAAACATTTCGGTATAATTAACATACTTTTATAATCAATACCAATATTAAATATCTTTTCATCTAAATGACATTCTTTTTCATCTTTGCATTCGTGATCAACTTGAAATTTCAATCTATCTTGAATTGAATTATCTCTTTTGTATAAGTTTATCATCAATAACAATGACAGTATTCTTTCATCTGGTTTGTGATTGTATATCTCGATCAATCTATCTCTAACAATATTCCATTTATTATTCTGAAGATAATAATCTGATATAACATCAAATGGTGATATTTCTACTAAATAATCACTATTAAATATTATCTCTTTTCTTTCTTTTACTATCATGAGATTATTCTCATCATCTCTTTTTATTTCATTTGTCTTAATCATTACCTTTTTCAACTCTTTTAAACTAATTCTATCTTCAGTATTCACTTTTAACATTCTATTTATCATCTCTTTCATTACTTCATCACATTCTACATCTAAACTGTATTTACATCTCAGTATATTCACTTTTGTTTCATTGATATTATCATCTTCAATGAATGGTAATTTCTTGTTTATCATCTCATATAATATACATCCAATTGACCAAATTACACTTTTATTATTACATTCATATCCATTTATCTCTTCTGGTCTTTTAAAACAAACATCTTCATCTTTTCTCAATTCATTCAAGAATAAATCACATAACTTTATTTCATCATTTTTTTCTCCATATATTATATTACTACTCTTCAAATTACCAACCATTATACCATATTCATTCAATATCATCAATATATTACATAATGAAACTATTATATCACAAATACAATTTCTTGATAAGGATTTATCACAAATCAACTCTTCTAAATCACTCATAAAATATTTCCTTGATATTACTAAACATTCGCAATCACCACTCATCTGAAATGCTTTAGAAGGGTAAATAATGCTTGTACAATAAACTGACAAGAATGACTGGTACTCATAGAATCTTAATTTCATCTTTTCTTTTACTTCATCTATATTTATTATTTTCATCATATAAATATCTTCTTTATGTTGAACAACTAAATCTATTTCACTTTCGCTCCTTTCTACTCTTTCTTTTATCCATTCAATATAATTCAATTAAAATACTTCACAATCAGGTGATAATGCTGTTTTAATTTTACTTTCATGTAGAAATTCCATTTTGAAATTATTTCAAAATATATCCGTTTCATATAATTTTTAAACACAATTAATTACAGAACAATATACACGATATTTTTACACAAAAAAATAAACAATATTAAATACATAAGATATATAATGAAAATATGTTAATAATCATGGAACTTAAGCAATTGTTCTTCATTGATATTAACAGTCTTAATCGTCCATACATCATTCAAACTACTAAACTCAACAGATTTTCTAACCACAAATCTCTCTTCTTGACTTGATAATGATCTAGATAGAGTTTTGGGGTTAAAATTGTTATATTTTGAAATCAATTCATTATATTCTTTCAAATCTTTAAATATTTCTGGTGATTGATCTCTTTGAATCATTTGAATAAAATAAATTAATAACTGTTGTACTAATGAATTGTAATGACTTGTCAAAAATGTAAAATGCTGTAAAATTGTCTTTATCGTATGTACTTCAATATTAATATCAAAATATTCCCAAAATGTATTGATAAACACTAATCCTAATATTGATTTATGAACTCTTTCAGAATTAATAAAATTTGATATTTGCTTAACAATCATATAACTATGAACAGAATGTCTTAATACAAATGAATCTAATGGAACAGTATATTGTATTTGATGATGACAATGAAAGAATTGAGTATAAACAGCATGAAAATAGTCCATAACATTATACAAACTATCACTTGTATCCTTTACAGATGCTCCAAATTGAGCATTACATGAATCATAAAAAATAGATAAAATATGAGATAAAAATGGAGGTGATATTGAGAAATAACTGACAACATCCCATAAGTTAGATTTTTCATCATATTTATAACACTCTTTTATATCATAACATAAAGCAGATCCTAAAGTTAAAAATCCAGGAATTGTAGTAAAATCTACTTCCATTGAATCAGTATATAATCTTTCTAAAATTATTTCAAAATAATATTTACCGAATGTATAAAACACTTCTCCTCTATCTTTAAAAGTATCTTCAATTTTATCTAACACATTGGTAGACACTTGAATGGATGATAAATCTTCAAATTTTACACCTTCTAATTGAGGATATGTATGTTGTTTTGATGATGAATAATACTTATCACCTAATTTATTGGTTTTATTAGTTTTGATATTATTATTATTATTATTATTATTATTATTATTATCAAAATAAGTTGGCATATTTGGAGCATCAATAAAATCAGTATGTGAATCATGTTGAGTATAATCTCTGTATGGATTAATAGCTTCAGAAATAGCTGTACGAATTTCAACAAAATGGAAATATAAGAACGATAATAATAGCAATGCACTGTTTTGTCTTTTTAATAAGACTTTTATATAATTGGAAAACACTTTAGATGTTTCTTTAATGTACAAATACTTGTCAATAAATCCCAATGAATGCCTTGTTGTTACTTCAATCGATTCTTTTATTGATGCATAAAATTTATCATTCTTTCTATGTTCCATTCCTTTATAAATCACTACTAATTCATAACGAAGTAATATATGTTGTAATAAATCATTATACATTTCAAAATCAATATCACTTTCTAATAATCTATCCAATACGAAGTTCCATAGTGATAATAACTCTAAACTAAATTCTACTAAATCAGTTAAATTGGTATATCGATATATCAAATGAGGTTTCTATTATATATAGTAAATTAATAAATACTTGAAAATGTCTATCTTCTAATAATTCACACAAATTTTCAATACATTCCTCTTCGCTATATTTCACTTTATCTTTCTTACTTGCTATATATAATCTTTTTAAATTTTTAAAATAGTCGTGAAATCCTTTACATTGCTTTGGTTTCTTGGATATAAACATATCAAATGCACCTCTGTTGTCTGGTAGTTTTGTTAATATCATTTTGTATAATGTTTCATTCCCTCTTGGTTGAAGTCTTTTATAATTACATATTTTCATTTTAAACTAATCAATTTATATTAATACTTATTATAATATATATATATATATATACTGATAAATCTGTATAATCAAATTTAGTAAAATACATTATAGTTTTAGCTTCAAATAAAACATTAATTCTTCCATCAGATAATGTCAAAGAACCGTGACATATTTCAACAGGTGGAAATAATTCAGAAACTTGTTTTTTACAAATTGTGAAATTCAAATAAAACCTTGATAAACAACCTTCATAACAATCAAAATTAACAATCAACGGATCTTTTGGATTTGTCTTCCATTCTAATATTACAGGTGCATTAGTTGATGGTGCACGGGTTGTTTCTGCTCTTGGTAATAGTGAGCCTATGAGATACTCTAATTTCATTGGTTCAACTCCTGATGCTCTATCGTCATTATTATCATTATCATTATCATCATTGTTATTATCATCATCACTATTATTATGCATCATTGAACTACTTACTCTGGACAGATCTTCTACAGATTGTTCTAATTCAGTTTTGTAGGCAATATCTACTTTAAAATCATCACTATTAAATATATAAATATATATAAGTTGATAATAATAATTATTATAATTATACTGTGATTTTATATGTAAATCAATGAAATAATCACCATAACTATGAGCTTTATCAGGAAATAGAAAATGGAATTGGGAGAATTCTATTTTCACATGTTGCAAAGATCCAACTAAACATGAAAACATTATACTATTCAATGAAATTATAAATATACGATATGGATGTGTGATGATAATACTGGTATTGTCTTTGAGATGTATTTGCTATGTCTATTAACTCAGTTTCATGAATTATAGGCTCTATAATGAAAAGAAAAACATAAAATGATCATAATACCGTTTGATGAATATTCTATTTTGATTATCAATTGGCATTTATTGAGTAATTTATCGTCAATGTTGAAATTTCTCGCTCCACCGTGAGTTGTGTTATAATACCAGTCATTCTTCTCTCCTGCATACATCAATTGAGGAACAAATGGAGTAGTATATATAGTAAGGACATTATAATCAGGTAGTCTTATAAAAAAAGTGATCTAGTGTATATTTAGTTAATTATACCTTATAAGGCTGACTACTTCTAAAAGGCGTTTTTCCAGTTAAGAATATGTTAGAACAAACGATCTGATATGCTGATGTCATCTAAAATCATTCAAAAAACAAAAGAGAAGAAAAGATTATTATTTTCACACACCCATTTCAATGGTGTTTTGTTAATAACATACTATACTAACAGCAAAATTTGCAAAATTTAATATATCCACTCTTTTATCCAATAAAATAATCCAAATCATAAACCATTTTTACTTATTTATTACCTAATACTATTCTCTCAAGATCTAGAGCGAGATCTGATTGGAGATCTTGTTCTAATTGGACTTCTAGAATAAGATCTTCCTCTACTACTCATTGGTTTTGGTCTAGAATGAGATTTATGACTATGTCTTCTTGATCGACTTCTGCTTCTGCTATAACTTCGATTTCTACTTCTACTTCTACTACGACTTCTTGAATCACTTCTATACCTTCGTCTTTTTGGAATTCTTATCACTCCTAATTCATCATCAGAATTAACAGTTTCTCTTTGGATTCTGATTCTTGTTTTATCTCTAAACTTAGTATCATGTAATTCATCAATGGCTCTCATCATTCCGTCTTCATCTAAATAATCTACAATACCTACATCACGAGTTACATTACAAAATCCAACATCACCAGTTTTTCTCATGAAATCCTTCAAATCTTGCCAACTAGTGTGTGGAGGTAAATTTTCTACTTTTACACGATATCTAGTCTTTGTTGGATGAACAGTTCCTTTATTAAAACGTCTATCACCTGCTGAAGTGTATGCATCACGATCAAAAGTACGTCTTTCATTTATTTTTTCGACCTTTAATCTGTGACCATCGTAGTTATAACCATCTCTTCGATCTATTGCTTCTTCAGCATCATCTGAGTGTTCATATGTAATAAAACAATATGCTGATCCACTAGAGGATTGTCTTATATCTATATTTTGTATTCTTCCATACTATATTCAAAATTACACGTAAACAAAAATACTTTTTCAAATAAATTGTCTATATCATCTTTACTAACATCACTCGGTAAATTGCCAATATAAATTTTGTTCTTTGAATCAGACATTCTTCGTTTGAAAAAAAAGAAATGATATACAGAAAACCGATTTTTCTGAACCGAACAGTTTCAAAAAATACAAATATATCAATTAACACAGCTTAACTAAATCTAACTAGATGTATACAAATGATATGTCTTAAATTTATAAAGAATTTTTCTCTGAATATAAATATTTTGGATTATTCCCAAAAATTATTCTTTGAGTGTTAAGAATTGGATGTATATTCAATTTATTTTCCACTTCTGTCACTTTTTGTTGAATTACAGTTTCTCTTGGATCATGTTGAGAAATAATCCATTTACTTTCACAACCATATAGATGGCTCTTTCTAATTCTCCTAGTATGTCTTGTATAACCATCTTCCAACACAACATACTTGGCTTTCATACCTTTCACTCCCATTTTTATATAATGTAATGAAGGATAAATAATTCTTCTTGGATTATAAATTTGTTTCTGTAAATGACCAGATCTATATTCACAGTATTCTTGATAAAAGAATTGATCTGTATCAGATATATTATGAACAAATCGATCAAACATTTCTAACCATTCTTGATGATAGAATCTTTGCCTAAGATAGAAAACATCAAATTCTTCACTACCACTTATATATTTCATCATTTCATTAATTGTATTTCCTTTCATTGGCCATATAATCTCATCCAAATCAGTAATCACTAAATTTTCACTATCATATTGGTGTCTATAAGTACAATCATATAATTTGTAGATTTGTCCATAAATTGAATCTTTAAATAATGAAATATCTGAATTATTATCCCAAGTTATAACTTCTATTATTTTCTTATTTTCATAATATTTTAATACTTTTTCTACATCTTCAGAACATGATGATTTGTATAATGTAAAATGGTCAACACCAAATAGAATATATGCTTCAATGGTTTGAATTAATCTATTTACAGCTGTAAAATTTACCATTTTACAAATGCAAACTGTAAGTTTATATTTCACTTTCTGCTTGTAGTAAGGATATATTGTAAAGTTATGATTATTTAATTGAACATATGATGGGATGTCTGAAGTTATGTTGATTAAAAGAAATCTTTCTGTTATATAAATGTCAGTATTATTTTCTTCATAAACTACACAATTTTGAGTATATCCTGTAGAATATATTAACATACAAGGAATATTTGGAACATTTGGTTGTAATCTTGGAGTATTAATCACTATTTTCGATATCCTTGGATCATAAAAAACCGATGCAACATATGTTCCTTGCCCAATATACACTGAGTATAGATTTGTTATATTACTTTCAATATTCTCATTCTCATTATCCACACCATGTGCTGATAATTTATAGCCATAACTAATTATTAAGAATAAAGCAAAAAAACTGAAAACAATGAATAACAGTAAAAATAAATTCATTAGAATTATATTCGTTTTAATTTAATCCGTTTCAATATTTAAAAAATCATTATAAACTCAATATTGAAGGAAGTCATACAGTTGAAAACAACTTATTTAGATTTAAAACATATTGGATGCTGATGAAAATGTCATAGATCGAAATATTAAAAATAATTTGGTGAATAAATTCATTTCATAGATATTTTAATGGTTATTGAGAATATACAATGACTACATTGGGATTAATGCATTTATATATTACGAAAATAAACAAGTCATTGTATATTCTTCTACAAAACTCTACTAAATTCCTATGAACAATTCCATTAACATCTACCTATGTTCAATTACTCGTATTATTCAATAATAGATATAGCAAGTAATAGCTTCATAAAATTGATTTATATTTTTATTTATAAAAAATTAACTCGTTTCAATAAAATAACGAATATATTTCACAAATTAATCGTAATTATTTCAAATCATTGTTATGAAGAGTTTTTCTGAAAAAACCAACATCAATGAAGCTACTACACTTTCTTTCATGTTTAGCAAATCGAATTATAGAATGATTCATACGATAAAGATCAACTCTTCTCAATCATCGTCATTATCGCATAGTTGGAATAGAAAACGTGCAAGTGGTAGTGAAGGATACGAATTTTTAACTTCTCGTGTCAGTTTGTGTAACTGTTTAATAAATCATTCTACTGCCAGTAGAAATTCTTTTGTATGATATACTTTTGTACCTGTAATAGTCGTCTAAAGTATACTGCGCAACCACAATTCAATCAATAGTAAGACGATTTCTAGTCCAAAGAAAGTACTTTAGTGAAGAAATTAATCGACAAGATGATAGAAATGTAATCATTAGGGATATAATGCAGAAATACATGTCAAAATATAGCTATTCTGCAAGTAATAGTGAGTTAAATAGTAGGCATAATGGAATAATAGTCAATGAATTAAGAATGTTGGCAGAAGCTATAAAAAATGCAGTTGTATATTATAACACTATATATAATCATTTGTATTTAGACTCCAATCAAAACAATACTACATATATTATACATATTTTTTCACTGTCTGTCTGAAAATCAATCAATTATAATGATAGAAAATGTAGCAGATTTTGCTGTTGATATTTTAGATTTACAAATAAGTAAAAGTGATATTATATCAACACCTGATACTATGTTAGATATAGAAAAAAAGTGCTTGAATATTAATGATTTTTGTATTTGGTTTATGAAATATAAATCATTTCATCCCTTTCCTATATTATCAAAATTTCAAATATTTGTAAGGCAATTTAAAGATGTTCAAATTCCTAGATATTTTATGAACAAGTTTGTTGTTGTAAGGACTTGCTTATATGATGTTATTTATTCATTAAATGAATTTGATATGAATAGATCACCTAGATTTAAGTGTAAAATATGTAAAACAAAAGATGTTTGCTTCTTTTAATGATTTGTTTAGACATGAAAAAGTATGCAAACATGAAAAGAAATTCAATAAATTCAAGAAGTATGATAAATAAATGAAATGGAATGAGCTTTTATTAATCACTATTTAATATGTTTGTCATGATTATTATTTTTCTGTTAAAAATATACAATTATTTGAATAAAATATTCTATACATCATAACAAATAGCATGAATTACAATACAAGATCATTTTATTTCGATATTTTTTTTACTTTATAAATTTAAATGATCCACTACGATAATGAATTTCATTCGACTATACAATCATGTTTTATTATGACTATAATAGCATATCTATTGTCATTGTTGATATTTCATTAAAAATTCACTTCTATTTTGCGACAAATGCAGATCAGGTTATTCTTTTGAAACTGTTATTTTTGTTCTTTCTAGTTATATGAAACAAATATGGATGATCCAATAATCACAAGTGTTTCTCCAGGAGGATGTGTTGTTAATAAACCTAATATAATAACTATATTTGCTGATAATTTAAATCACAATCGTAATTTTTATATTAAATTTCATTTCAGAAAGCAGAATATTGACACAATGCTACCTTCGACTTGTTGTGAATGTTGATTCTGTTGTAGTAAAATGTCCTAATTCAACAGAGTGTGATATATGTGATATATCCATATCACCGGACAAAGAGAATTATTCTAGTATAATATTTGGCTTTATTAGCTTCATTAGACACAATTAGATTTATTTATTCTACTCTGCCAATTATTACTTCAATATCACCAAGAATATTAAGAATTTCAGATAATGTATGTAAATATGTTTATTATATATAAATTATTAGAGTGAAGTAGAATTGTTAATGAAAGATGCTGATATAGCAAATTCATATATAGTAAGATTCATTGATGAAAAAAAGAACAATATAGATATTAGACCTAATAGAATAGACGATAATAAAGTTACTTGTATATTACCAAATGAATTAAAGGAAGGAATTGTTTATATTCAAATTAGTAATGATGGAGTTAATTTTACAAAAGAAAATAAAGAATTTACATTAAATCTCTATAGTATAGATAAAATAGAACCATCTATATTCTCTATTGACTCTGAAGTAGATATGATACTTTATACACACAATTTGACAATCGCAAGAGATGTTTATATAAAAATACAAGTGGATAAAAATACTCAATCTGCTTTATCCTATAGAAAGATTACTGCAAAGTGTAAAGACAATATGATTCAATTTAAAACACCAATTTTGCATTTTAATAATGAAGAGATGAATGAAGAAGGGTTTAATTCTTTTCCATTGTATTTGAGTGTAGATAATTTGTTTTATACTAAAAGACCAATTATGTTAAATGCATTTAGAAAACCAAAACTATTATCAATTGAACCAGTGTCTATACTAAGAGGACATCCAACAGAAGTGACTATTAAAGGACAATATTTCGCAAATACAGGCTCGATCATTGTAAAATTCTATCGTTTAACTGATACAACATCCACAGATTTACCTGGAACATTTATATCACCAACCGAAATAAAAGTATCAATCCCATCTTTGAATAGTGTAATATATGCAGTGACATTATCATTAGATAATGGTAAATATTGGACAGATGAAGGTCAAGTAATATTAATCTATCCAGAACCTAATCTGAAGATGATATTACCATGTGGTGGTGATATTAGTGGTGATTATGATATATTAATAAGAGGCAGTGCAATGTTAGATGCTGGATATGGTTTTAATATTCGATTTAGTAATGGATCAATGATTAAAGATGTGGTGGTAGGTAATGTTGATCCACAATTGAGTATTCCTAAGATAGTAAAAGATGCAAAGTATGTTTATATATAATATTATAAATATAATTAAATAGGAAGAATTTTAGAAATGTAATACCTCGTTTAAATACTGCTGCCTTTGAAACATATTATTCCAACATGTATATATATATTTATTTATTAATATAATAATAATGATTATTATTACTATAGTGAAACTGAGTTAAATAAAGCTGTAAGAATAGCTCCAAAATATCCAGTTATTTGTACAGTACCACAGTGGCCAAGATCTGAGAATGTAAATATAATGTATAGTATTGATAGAGATAAATGGTTAAAATATAAATTTGAATTTAAATATGGCAATAGTAGTGAATTACAAAGAGCCAATATAAGATGTAGTCCAAAAGAAGGTGGCTCATTACTCAAATTATTCAATATAGCAAAAGGTTTAACTGAATCAGATGCAATACTACTACAGTTTACTGGTATAAGATCAAAACAAGTGGTTTCACAAAGTGCACAATTAAGAAATGATGTAGTTGAATGTATTTTACCTTCATTTCCCTGTGATGATGATTGTATTGTTTCAATGGCAAGTGGAACTCCTAATTATTATGAATTACCTATTTTACATGAGTTTTATACTTCACCTAAGATAATATCGATTAAACCAACGTGTAGTCCTGAAAGAGGCGGAACAAATGTTGTTATTACAGGAACAAATCTAGCTGTATCTCTTTTATATTGTTATTATTATAGATATGTTCATCTCATTTGTATATCCAAATAGGTAGTAATAAATCCAATATAATTTCATTACCAAGAGCTGCTAGTACTGATAATTATGGAAAATACAGTGAAATCTCATTCGTTACAACAAAAGCCTACAAGCCAACTACTAAAGCAGAACAAGTGATGAGAATATCATTTAATAAAGAGTTGTGGATTCCTACTTACACATTTACAGTTTATTCAAATGAAACAGTTAGTGGTGTAGATCATAGAGAAGGTTTTTATTCTCCAGAGATATTTATATATGGTACTAATTTCAGTGAAACTAATAATATTACAATTCGATTTATTGTATGTCCAAATGATGGACCATTCTTTATTCCTGATTTGATAGAAAGTGATATTAATAATGATGGTAGTGATAGTAATAGTATATTTAAAGATGCAAATAACAATAATAATGAAAATCAAGAAAATGAAACTGAGAATAGAAGAACAATAACTATTAGAAAACCAAGAGGATTAGCAATTGCTTTACCTCATACCAATATTTATGATTATTTAAACAATGCACTTGAATTAATACATGATCCAATTGATCCTGATAATGTGAATAATCAATCATCAGAATCAATCATTCATTTTAATAATGATAATAATCAAAATGCAGATAATAATGTTAATACAGATTCATCAACTGTCTTTACATTTGATAATCCAAACAATATTGATATATCAAAAGTGGTAGATGATGATAAGAATAATGAAATCAATGAAAATCAAAATCAAAATGAAGATATAATGAAACAAAACATACAATCAATTGCACAATCATTTCAACCTCTGTCTCCAACATCAGCAAAATATCCATCACCACTTCGACATGAAATACAAGAAAATGAAAAGAATATTTATACAGAAATACAGACTCAATCAAAGCCAAATACAAACCACTTGAAAATCAATATAGAAGATGAGAGTGATGAATTAGCTAATTTTAATCCATATACTTCACCAATACATAAAAGTATAAATCATTCTAATTTATCAACACCTCGTAGTAGACTTAGTAAAATGAACAGAAAATCATTTATTATTCCATGTTTACCTATCAATTCAATAAGTAGAAGTAATTCAGATTCAATACAGTTAACTCCCAGAATGCTTCAACCAAATCTTTCACCAATTCATTCTCCTAAATTATATCATCCTGGATCAATGTTCCAATTACCAAAAATAGAAAATTTAGATGATATTGATGATAAAATAATAGATAAAGGAGAAATACAACATCAGCAGCAACAACAACAACATAGTAATATTAATGATGATAAAAGTCATAATCATTTATTATTGGGAAATGATGATGAAGTAAATTATAAAGATAGTTCAACAGTTGAATTAAATACATACTCTTATCAACCATCAGTAGATTTTACAGATACTAATTACAAATGGAATGATTTTATTGAATATACTGAGCAATTCTTACCTAACTATCTGTCTACAAGTTTAGAAGGAATAGAAGAGAGCAGTTATGTTAGTACAGATATTGTGTTCTTAAATGATGGAATAATTGAAGATCCATCAACTCCACAAACTATTCCAACACCTCTTCCCTATTGTAGAAAAGAACAAGACTCAGAGAGAAGTAATTGTAATGAGAATAAATCAACGCTGGAAAAAGCCAAAGAGATGTGTAATGATCCACAATTATTGAGAGTTATTAATTCAATTGTTAACCCCAAACCAAGTCATAAAGATCCAACAGATCCTAAAATCAATACAAATCCGTATTTTACTGTTGATAATGAAGAGAATAGTGTATATTATCAAGTAATGGGTAGATGTATTGATGAAAAAAGAATCGTATGTAGAATTCCAAGAGAAATCAACACAGGAACTGTTTGTAAGATATATTTAGCTTTAAATGGTCAACAATATTTATATTGTGGTAAAACAACTGTAGTTCGTCCACCTTGTGTTAGACAAATAGTACCAAATCGATCAAGTAAAGTATAAATACATTATTTATATGTTTATTTATAGAAAGGAGGTTTTACACTGAAGATATATGGTGATAGATTCATAGAAACTGGAGATTGCTCTGTTGCTTTTATAATGCCAAGATATTCATCTAGTAGAGCTATTGTACCAGCATATTTGATTAGTCCAAACTGTATGGAGTGTAAAGTGCCAAATATAATGGATGTTATTAGAGTATATTAATGAATATTTGTAATTATATTAGAATACTCCATCTGAATATTATAATTTTACTCCTAATGGATTGTTTCATGTAAATGTTGCTGTATCTTTACATAATAAAAAAGCATTTGTTGGTAAAATGTATAAACGTAAATATTTATATATTTGTTAGACCATTTTTCTACCATCTTGAACCAATCGTAATGAATAGTATAGATCCAGATATATGTTACAGTGGAGGAGGAGAGAAAATAAGAATATATGGTGAAAATTTCTTGAAAGGGGAAATATATTATGTTAGATTATTATCTTGTAGAGAAGAAGATCATGTAGAGAAATACACTAAAGCTATATTAATGAATGATGGAATGTTACAATTTATGTATATTGTAGTAATATTATTTTATCATGATTTAGAATGCCAAGTTTGCCAGATATTCCAATAGTTCAATTGTCAATATCCATAAACTTGGAAGAATGGTGTGCTCCTTGTTATATAAAGTTGTGGAAGAAATGGAATAGAAGGACCAAAGAGGCAATCAGCCAATAGAAATCTAAGTCCAACTGTTGGATTAAAACCAGGTGAATTAAAGAAGTATTTGATAGAATTATTATAATATTTTATAGAGATATGTCGTTGAAAGATATTATTGGACCTGCTGCTGCTGATTTATATAGAACAAATAATAAAGTATTTGATTATATTAGTTATTATTATTTAATAGAATTTAACACAGGATGCTGGAATATATTTTGGTACTAAGCAAAAGAGATTTCAAACAAGTCGTATTTATTTCGATTATCTATAATTCTTATTTAGCATCACCAACTGGAGATATAGGTCCAGGATATTATGATATTGTTGAAAGGAAACATAATCCATTTTCAAGTATATTAGTATGTTTATATAGTTTCTAGTTCCATCAGCAATATTTGTTAGTCCAATTTTAGATGAAGGAAGACCAAATAGTCTAATAACAAGTGGTCCAACAGGTGTTCAAGAAGAAGAACCAAATATTAATTAGTATACATCAATAATTATGTATATTTCAATAGTGTTTTACCATCAATAAAGAGTTATAAATTATCATTAATGCCAAGACCTGATAAGTTTCCTGGAGTTCCAAAAGATGCAGAAGAAACTCCAGATCCAACAACATATGCGTATTTACATATTTGTTTTTATATAATTAATTATAGTCCTCCATTGATTAAACAATATGAAGGAAGTTACACTGACAGTTTATATCCATTTGGAAGTGGTCAAACAAGAGATGAATTCTATGAATATCAAGACAAATGTAAAAAAACACCAGGTGTTGGATATGTATATAAATATTCATGTTTATATATATCTAAATAATAGTATTCACCTCGTGAACCATCTTCTCCAATTGTGCCATCTTCTGTGATGATTTCAACAGCTAAAAGAGATCCATTTCCACCAAAAGAAGGACCAGGGTCTTGTGTTTATTCACCAGATATTACAAAAGAGAATGAAAATCCACCAATATTATTTGCTAGGAAGAAAAAGCAAAATAAATCTTCAGTTTCAAATGATGAAGATGATAATTTTGATTTATTATCTAAAGAGGATAGAAGTTTAACTCCTCATCCACCCACATCTCATAGAAACTCGCATTCAAGACCACCAAGTCATAGAAGTATTATTTAATATTTGTTTTATGTGATGTATTTAATTATTTTATGATTTTGAAAATGTTTTTAATCTTTTGGAAATAAAAAATAAAGAAATTAATATAATGTTTTAAGTAATTTATTATCCATCACTGTTTTTTCATTACATAATAAAATGAACTGAGGGAATATATTTTCATTAGAAGGATTAGCTTTAATTGTTTTTACAATAACAATACAATATGATGGTAAAAATCCACTTCCTTTCCAACTCAACTTTGGTGCATCATTAAAATAAGCATATGCCTTCTTAAACTTAGTATAGAAAGTGCCATTAAATATATAATTTGAATCTGTTAAGAATTTATACATTTCATTACTATTAACTGGGTAATAGAAATGACTATCATATGCTTGAGCTTTTTCTTCTTCGCTTTGGGTTTTATTTTGAAATATAACAACATTTGAACAATTAACAAATGCCATCTCTTGATATTTTAAAACATATTTACACTTCATTACTAAGTAATTCAAACAGTTAATTAAATCGATTGAATTTACATTATAGTAAAAATTATCCAAAGATATACTCTATATAAATACATAATTATAATAATATACAGTTAATGGTGGTAAATGTTGAATAAAGTAATGAATCATTTGTATATCTGGGTCTTGTGGTTTTTCTCTTTGAAAATATGTATCAAATGATGTAATCATCATATCCATTATTGGTATATTCTTTGGATTTGAACAGAATTCAATTGTTTCTTTACTAAATATAATAATAATAATAATAATAAATACACTATTCTACATAGTTCTATATCACATCCTTTTTCTAATGGAATCTGTTTGTAACAATTAAGACAATATGCTGTTTTATAACACTTGAAAACAGTATCAACTAAGTCTTCAATTGGATTCTATCATATATTATATATATATATATATACTCTATTTTGCAACAATACATTTTCAGGCCAAAACTTATCAGACATTATATTCATATGATGTATATATTCATTGATTTTAACTACAATTGAAGGACTGTATAGATTCTCTTTCGGATATGTTTTATAATCAACATCATCACTTGTAAAGAAATGATGTACTATGCTTTTATATTGCTGAGATTTATTTGAACCAAAAGATAATAACATGAAAGTATTGTCACACATATGATATTTAATACCAAAATTTAAATATAAATTAGGTAACGTAAAACTATTATAACTCAATATATTTATATATATACTGTTTAACAGTAATCAATATACACAATATCTCTTCTTTTAATCCTACAAATGTTGAAACTTCATGATTTTTATATTGTTTATTCATTGCTTGCATTTGATTAACAATATCCTGATAATGATTATCTATAATAATATATTTATAAATATATACATTTATCTGGATTTGCTTCAATTGGAACTCTTTGATATGGTGAAAATAAAATAGTAATTTCTTTCAAATAATACATTGCAGACTAAATATAATAATAATAACTTTATATATATATATATATACATCTCCATAGTCAAATGATAATACTATTCTAGGAAATAAATTATCACTTTGGTTTGGTATATGAAATATTCCTAATGCATTTGCTTGAGTTTTTGCTTCATTTAAATCGGAGCAGAAGTTAAAGTCATCATTATAATTCTTATCGATAAACCCATTTGCTAATATGACATATAACATTGGAATATTTTCATTTGTAATGTAGGTATATGCATGAGAAGTGGCTGGAATGGATGGAATATTATTTTGATTATTGTAACTGAAACAAATCATACTAGAAGTAGGCTTTTGAGTTAACTTCAATTGTGAACCATTGCAATACATAATTCCCCATATCAAGTTGTAGACTGGAATAGGTGTTTGAATATCACTACAATAAGTTTGAAACAAGTCTGAATGTTTCTGTATAACATATAATAATTTTATATATACTTTCAAAAAACTAATAGATGGTATTGATCTAAGAGTAGTCACTATATTGTTGAAATTTTGTACCTAATATAGTAATAACATTAACAATACCTTTTCTGGGGATAAATTCGGTAGTTTCTCTATCATATTTTATGTTTAATGTATATATACTGATTAAACCTTCTAACCTAAAATAACGAGCTTTAAAAGCTGTATAAAGGAAATTGAATGCAATTTCATTATCATAACTACTTAAATAATCCTCAATAAGAATTTTCTTCGACATTAAATCAGCAAAAGTAAAAATAAATGGTTTGACAAGAATCAAGCTTAAGTAATTGTTTTTACATCAGAATGTTAATTACCTTATATTTCCAACTCAAAAACAGCATAAGTAACATATTTCAAGTATATAAATAAAATATATTCACGAAATAATCTAATTATTTGTGAGATTTTCTAATTCATTTAAGTCTTGTAAAGTTTCATTAATATGAGCTAAAAGTAATTCAAGAAGATCAATATCTTCATTTCCTAATTTAATTATAAGCAACAAATAAAAATACTTCCACTTGTAAGTGTTCTTATTATATACGCTTCAATATCTGAGAAACACGGTTCTCTGCATATTGGACAAGTTTTACTTTCCTTTAGCCACGTGTCTATACATGTTTCGTGATATTTATGTCCACAGTCTAACATTCTCTCTGTATTCTTTTCGATTTTATTATAACATATTGAACACATAACTTTTTCTATATCAGATTCATCAGTATCCTCAGCATCTTCAACTGTTGTAGAAATGTGCTTTTCTTCAGCGACATGATCATCAGGCAAAGGACTAGGATCATTAGCTTCAGTAAATAAATTATCAAAATTAATAGTGACTTCATCTTTACCATTGTGTCTGCTGTAAGTCGGACTTAACACATCATGTTGCGCAGAAGAAGTACTATGACAGCTACCCATAACAAATTAATATGTGATATAAATTAATAATGGCAGCTTAACTAAATAAACACACAAATAAATAAGTCGTTTCACTTTGTTACAAACATTTATCAAACTTACAAAAATTATATACGTTTTGTTATACTTAAAACGAATTAATTTTAAATTAAAGAATCAAGCTTCTGACCAAGCCATAAAAATGTATTGTGGAGGTATTAAAGCATATTTATTTATTCTAATAGATGAAACTATAACTTTAGTAGCTGATTGTGGATCTTATTCATCTAAATTTGGCTTTGCAGGTGAAAATGTACCTAGATATACTCTGAGATCAGTATTCATAGTGTTGTATTATTAATAGAATATTGCAAAAATTAATTCACCAAGTGAAATAAATTTTAGAGTTGGTAATGAGAGTTTAGATTTATATGATCAGTATACTGAAATAGAAAGCATATTTTCAACACCAGAAGGTATAATTAATATATAAGAAACAATAAAATTTACATTATAGAATATGATTTTGTTGCTTTAGCTCCATTCTGGAAGTTCATCTTACAAGATGCAATAAACATAAAAATCAACGAAATACCAATTATATTATCAGATTCAATATTCACTACAGATAGTCAAAGAGAAAAAATCTTAGAATTTCTCTTTGAAAATATTGGAACTCCAGCAGTATATTTAGCTAAAAAGCCGATGTTGGATGCATTCTCAGTAGGCCAATCAAATGCACTTATATTTGAATCAGGAGCATCAATGACAACATGCATACCAGTGGTAGATGGTTATCCTTTGTTAAAAGCTGCTCAAAGATGTAATTTTGGAGGTGATTTTTTAGACAAATTATTATATGAAAAGCTGAAAGAAGCAGGTACACCAATTCCTCCACGATATGAAACACAATTGAAATATTTAAACCGACAAATACCCAATAACATTCCAGATTCTTATAAATACTATTCATCATTAAATATAGCTAGAGAGATCAAAGAATGCTCATTTTCAGTATCATTAGAACCATTAGATTCAATAATACTACAGCAATTACCAAATCTGCAGAATCAACAGCAAAATCCATCAGCATCCAATATAAAGGAAGATGAATATAAGAGATATGAATTGCCTGATGGTACTTTCTTCAATATTGGACCATATAAATCAAGACTACCTGAACTATTTTTCAATCCAAATGATAATCAATCTCTTTCAGTTACAGATTTATTATATCATTCAGTATTACATTGTCCTCCTGATTTGAGAAAGGATATGTTAGGTAATATATTCGTATGTGGAGGTAATAGTAAGATGAAAGGTTTTTGTGAAAGACTATCAAGTGAGATAATCCAAAAAATTCCTGAGAATCACAAGGTGAAGTTTATAGCACCTGATGAAAGGCAAAGAACATTTGCAACCTGGCTTGGTGGTTCGATATTAGGATCTCTTGGTTCATTTCAACAAATGTGGATTTCGAAGGAGGAATATAGAGAGAAACATAGTTTTAGCTTGTTACATAGAGGACCATAATATTTTTTTATATCATAATTGATTTGAATTGCTTTTGTTTAATTTTAGAAATTGTGAAACGAATATATTTTGTTAATTCAAAATGAAATTGAAATTGATTTTCTTCTTTTTCTCTTTAGTTTTTGCTCGAGAAGCAATAAAAATAGTACATGATGTGAAGGCTGTAGAAGTTATTGAAAAACTTAGAGATCCAGATCCTATTGTCAGTCCACCTCCATTTCTGTCTCTTCAAAATCAATGTTTTTCATTTGATTCAAATCAATACACATATGAGTTTTGTCCATTCAGCAGAGTCATGCAAAGGTCAAAAACTGAAGGATCTACTTTCATTTTGGGGTATTTAATTGAATATTATGTATAATATAGGATATGGGGAAGATGGGAAGAATTGGAATCTAGTCCTGTGATGAAATTTACAGATGGATATAAATGTAGTGAAAATAACCCTCGATCAGCAAGCGTAGAATTTCATTGTGGTGTTGAAAACATAATAATATCAGTAGAAGAGCCAGAAATATGTCATTACACAATACAGTTTAATACACCTATTGTTTGTGAAACAGTGAATAAAGCAAAACGCAAATTAAAACTGTTGAAAGAAATAGATGAACTTCAGAGTAAATTATCTGACTTAGAAGAAGAACTTTCTCTGTTAGATCGAAATTTGACAGAATCTAATTCGTCTCTTACAATTAGTGTATAATATATTATTTAACTATATGTATTTATTGATAATGTTTGTATTTTGTGGTAAAACTACTTTTTTATGGAAAAAGTGTTTTTCTGTATTTTTTGCAAGTTCTTTTCCATAGTTAATATGATATAAATTTTCAATAATGAAGAAAGGGCCGTATTATTGCATTTATGTTTTAAGAAAATAGACTTACACTAATTATACAGTTCGAATAATATATAGAATAATATAATAGGATGTGCAGGAGGACTTGATGTGTGATGTCTTTATGTATTGAGTTATGATATATTTATAATAACTAACTAAAGAATCCACATCTTAGATGTAAAAAAATATAATAGTCGTCATTAAAGTATAAGCACATTGATATTTAGTTATACAACACCTTTTCTATGTTATTTAACACATCTTCTTTTTGTAGCTTCTGGAATTTGTCGTTTGGTTGCATCTCCATTATTTGCTCTTACAACTTTAGCCTTGTTTGGCCTCTTACGTTTTCTTGATACTTTCCACTGTTTTTCATCTTCTAAACATTCTTCACATAATCTCAAGATTCTCTTTCTCTTTACTTTCACAGGACGAATTCTACACATGGGACACAATGGGGGTATTTCATCCCATGTTTTTAACATCTTGACTCTAACAAAATTACAATGATAATAAAGTTACGCTCTCTTTTTGTGAGTGTTTGGAGGAGTTTCAACTTCCTCCACATCTTCCTCCTCATCTTCTACTTCAAATTCCTCTTCAGTCTCTTCTCCTATTTCTGGTACACTAGTTCCTGCATTATAACGTGTATAATAATCATCTACAAATATTGGAAGCGGAATGAGATCTTGGTTGTTAGGATAATGATAATAAGGTTGTACAGGCTGTTGATAGGGATAATATGGTTGATCTACATATAAATTTCAAACAGAGTATACAATTGTGGTAATTAGGATGATAAGGAAGAGCATATGGATCTGGATTTACTCCATATACATCATAATACTGATATAAATTATTAGGAGCTTGCAATAACAATGGGCTATATTGATAATTCATACTAAAACGTCTATTTTGAAATACGTTGTTTCAATTTGCTTTTTAAATCAGAGTGTTTGAACTAGCCGTCAATACTGGTAATGTTATTACTTTTTACTGAACTATATATATACCTACATATTATTATTATATATCAAAAAGAGTTAATACAATGATCATTAGAAGTTGCAGATAGCGTTGTAAACGTCTAGTTATTTAAGTGCAATTTAAAATAATACTGATAACCCATCTAGAGTAGCTAGTCAGTGAATTCTATATCTTCTTTATATAAAAGGATTATTGTAGAGATCATTGCATATATAAGCTATACCATAAAAATTATTCTGCAATATCAATTACAGGAATGAGAATAATGATAAATGAAAATATGAACAAAAATCAAACATGTTTGATAAAAAAATGATGAATATTAACATATACAACACAATAATAGTATTTTCGTTTAGCTGATGAGCAATACACTGATATATAATTAAAAAAAAAACACATTTAAATAAACTCTATGAAAAATTATACAGGTAATTTATTAATATATAACTTAAAATACAAAACTAATGCCAAGATGCATAAACATTCTCCAATTTAGGTTGTGCTTCGTTCTTCTGCTGTTGAAGTCCAATTAAATTAACAAAAACACAATCACCTTCTTCTAAAGGAAAATCAAACACATATTTCAATGGTTTACCAAAAATAAAGTGAGCAAATTGTGTTTCACAACTTTCAGGTGGTGGTTTACCATGTGTTTTTTTATATTTCATTATATATTCAACAGAATTTCTTCTTACTAACAACTCATCCCATATTTTAAAACCTAAACAACATTCTTTGAATTTGTGATGAAATTTTACTATTATTCCTAAAATATCTGGGAATTTCTCTTTCATCTCCATAAATTCACTAAATTGTAGTTTACCATCTCCATTTCTATAATTATAAAATAATTATAATATATATATATATATATATATATAAATACGAATCAAATTCTTTTATTGCTTCTTGAAATGTATCAGGAAAGACAGAATCTTTATTTAATACAGTCAATAGTCTTAGAAACTGTTCTTCTTCTAAATACTCTCTATTATGATCATCAAACATATTAAATATTAATAGTAATATATCGTCATCACATAAAGTACAAAAATGGCAAGTCAATTGAAAGAATTGATTCCAATTAATAAGTCCTTTTTGTTCTCTGTCTATTAATTCGAATAGTTTAGTTGTAAATAGTGAAGGAGTTTCGTTTAAATATGCTAGTACATCTTCGTAGGTGATCATATTCAACCTTTTTTGATCTAGACTAGAATATAGATTCTTTAATGTTAATATTTCTGATGTTTTCACTATTTGATAAGAAAAAATATTTTGTAATATACTTCCAAATTCTTTGGCTATTCTAATAGATTCGCTGTTCAACTCCAAGTCATCTGAAACCTGTGCTTTCTTACCTTTGACCATACTCTTCGATTGTTTCACTTCAAAGTCTGCAGTCTAATAAAAATAGAAATAACATTTCAATAATCATACCACTGATTCTCGAAAACGCTTTCTTTTTACTTCTGTTACTAAAAATGATAATTGTGTAAATAGTATTATACATAATCCATCTGATTGATATGCTTTATACGTAAGCTGCCGTTGTGGAGCATCTTCTAATGATAACTACGAGATGATTATAAGATATACATTTTTCTGAAGCAATAATGCGTTAGAGTCTCTTTTTGATTGCACTTTTATAAGTTTTGTAGTTTGAGTCTCTAAACTATTGCTAGACATCTCAAAATAACATAACGATTTTTCAAAACTGGTCAACCGAAAACAATTTTTTGGTAATCTTACAAAAACAAAAATCAATAAATAGAATTAATTAACTTCAACATCATTATTCGGATGAAGATCTTGGATTATAACATTATTTGGGTTTCTAGCTGGACGATTTAAAACTATAGAAAAAAAACAAAATGAAATATCATAAGAATACCTGTGTTGACCATAAGATACACTTCTTTTACCCAAATCATTATCACTCTCCTTAAGCATGATATAATACCAGGAGGTAAATCTAAATTAAATCTTGTTGTTCTTATCATTTCTGGTCTTTGCAATCCAGTATCTCTTTCATACTGTCCTGTAATAAAGTAAGGAAGTTCATTATGTATTAATAAAAACACACATATGAATAAATTCAACTCTACATAAGCAATATACATCATCACAGGAAATGAGAATATATTCATAGAGTTAATATTGGTTATTAAAACAGTACTGCATAAATAACATAAACCAACAGCAAAATAAGATAATCTAGTTCGACAACTAAAAGAAATGATTAATATATATATATATATATAAAGAAATATACAAATATAATGAGAATATTTCAACCATAAAACCAACTAAAACTAAAAGGAAAGTAACATCTGCATTTGATCCAACAATAAAGAGTATATAACAATATATACATCCTAATGTAAAAAATACATCAAAACATGCATATATAATATATCTGAATCTAAATCTTCTATTTGTTGTTGCACTATACAATTATAAATAGATTAAAATATACAAGTGAATAGCTTTAATTGAACTGGTTAAAGATCTGTTTATAAATCTACTTAATAATGCTAATTGTATATATATTGGAATAATCATTAAAACAAAATCTAATATATAATCAACCACATCTTCAGGAGGTTGTAACCAAAAGAATCGATTTGATAAAGCTGACAAACTATTGAATATAAAAATATATATAAAATAATATACAATATTCCTTTATCTCCATATAGTGTTCTAATGGCATTAAACATTGATATATCCAAATCTGAAGTCAGGACAAAGTAGAATTTCTCAGGATATTGAAAACAATCCATCACATTGTTAATTGTAATAAATGATGTAGAAATATTGTGTTTCTTTAACGATTTATCAGATAATAACAGTAATCCTCTTTCATAACCATATTTAAACTCAATATCTTCAAATTCATAGGATAAATCATCAGTTAAATCAGCTGATAGTATTTGATGAAGCATATTCAATATATCAAATTCGTCACTTTTGTTGTTGTTGTTGTTGTTGTTGTTGTTGTTGTTGTTGTTGTTGTCTTCTTTTGCTACTGGTAATGATGATGATGATGTTATATTTAGAGGTTCAGAATGATTATCATTTAATTCTATATCATTTTCCATTTCTTTATTTGGTGGTGGTGGTAGTGATGGTTGTATATCTTTCTTTCCTTTTTCTTCTTCTTCATCATCTTTTATATCAATGATATGATTATTAAAACCATCATCATATTCATTCTTTACTTCAATACTTTGTATATTATTTGATAAACTTTGATCTTCAATATTATAATTATTATTATTATTATTTTCTGTTAATATTATCTCATTAACGTTGTTTATTGTTATATTGTAGGTTCCATTATACCACCAGTAATGCATTGATGCTTTCAATGGAGTTCTATATGGATCAACTACATTCTTATCATATTTCTTCTTTTTCATATTAAAAATTGAACTGTAGAAAGAAGAGTTTGCTAATTGCAATATTGGATTTTTCATTCTAATTACTAACACTTCTGAACCATTTATCACTTGTGGTTCTATTTGGTTAGCAATACACTTAATTGCTGGTGAATAACTATAGAAAGCATAAATTATAATCATTATACATTGATGTGGCATATTGCATAAACACCAGCATATACATTGCTGTTACAAACGATGTAAGAAAAACTATTTGTAAAACATAAAAGACCTACACGAAATATATCATTAAACCTAATTATACTAATCTAAATAACACATCATCTTTCAGTTTATTCATAAACCATACATAAAACTTCATTAAAGTCTATATGTTTATAATTACATCAATATACAACTTCCGGATGTACAATATGTATCTGCATCAGTAATATAATACCACAGATATGCTTAAGAAGTGAATTATACTTTTGAATGAATTTCAAGCTTTTTCAAGCCTAATTATTATAATTCTTGTGTATTTCTCTTTACACACACTATTTTTATATAATATTTTTCTTAATGATGAAAGCAATACATGATACACCCATAAAAACATAGAGTAAATAATTTTAAATAATAAATAAAAAAATAATAAATATATAAATACTTCTATATACATTCCACACTACTAAGATTCACTAGAGAATTCAGAGATGATCTGTTTTTATTATTACTGTAACTACAAGATAATTTAACAGATCCAGAGCAACTCATTCTTGCAGGTCGACTACTATATCCATACCTCTTTCTCAGTTCATTAACACAAGATCTACTCAAACTATCCGATTTATTACTAGAATGAGCAGGTTTATGATCATAATGAAAGGGAGGAGGATAATGAGTAATTAATTTACGTTTCAATTGTGATAGACATGATTCTTTAGGTAATGTAACTGTAGAATCCAATGACATTCGACTATAGTAATTTCTTCGTCGGATTATTACATTCCACGAATCATATCCAATCACTTTTTCTATTATGAAATTTCTTACATAATACAGTGGATAAGATAGGCCAGGATAAGATGTTAGTAATCTAGAAAATGCATCAATAGATATTGCACCATTTGCATCTTTTTCTACACCATTTAGCCATAAATCTAAACAATCTTTATAATCATCAAATACTCCCAACTTTCTTAAATAAGTCTCTATTTGTTGCTCTGTCATAAAAATGTTGCTTTTTACACCAGAGACTGTGAATAATACTATTTTTTTAGAATAGAATATAAAGACAAAAATAATACAAGTATATAATTGACTATTTTCATAGAACGCGAACAGTATTATAAATTCTAGAAATTGGGATGGAGTAATCTTTCCATCTATAAATATACAATTAGAAAAACTAATACCATTATTTACTGATAAGAAATCTTTAAAGAGAGTAACATTGGATACATTAAAATCTGTTAGTAACGATCTGACACTGACATAGGCTAAGTCTGGTTGTTTGTTCCATAACTCCAGATAATAACCTTCCCAAGTGGACAGTTCGTAGTTATTTACTATTACAAAAATCATATTATTTAATTAAATACGATAGTTATTCATTGCCAACTGCTCTGCTTCATAACTTAAAGGTAGCAAAAGATGTGACTTTTCTCTCTTTTTCTTGTTCTGTTTGAAGTAATTATATGACTCCCTCTAATATATCATAATTAAAAATAATACAAACTTATCTACAACACTTTCTCTATTCATTTAAAAAAATGATGTGAAAAACGAATATTTTTTTTGTAATACAAATCGTTTTGTGTTGTATTATATGTATCAACTCCCATGAAAATTAAAATAAAACCTGCTCAATTGAACTATTAGATTCTTATATTATTTTAGCTCAACAACAGATTTGATTACTTTTAAGAAGTTAAAAAACGCAACAATCTCATTTTTGTAATGAAATAGAACAGTAATATAAAAATAATTATGCTTGTTATTTATTACTGAATTGTATATAATCTAATTATTGCTTATTGATAGAATATTTTATATAGCTAGTCAGCTTTTATTTTTTTGGTTCAGTTAATCCTAATAGTACAAATGCCTAATAATGATATAATGGTTTTTTATAATACCAAGTATTTATATTAAAACATGAAATTCAGTAGATTAAACTACTAATATACAAATGTATTATAAGGTTAACAAAGTCATTGATTATTCAATTGAATTATGAAGAAAATAATAGTAGTGCAGAAGGAATATAGAGATTTATATACACTAATGACATTGTTAAAATGAAGCGTGATGAAAATATGAATTGAGTTGACAATTATACTCTATGGATAGGTGAAATTTTGTTGATTAAAAAAATCATCATCAGATTGAAATATAAGAATGAAAATATGTCATTTATCACTAATAGGAATTGATATTACCTTCTATTTTTGTCATTCATTGACACTATTAGACAACATATAGTTGATACTTTTTTATTAGCTTATCTTTCGTCTTATTACATTTTCTTCATAATTGCATAACAGATCTCAATATCTTCTGTGATTAAGTCGATATAATTTACTTGACCGGTATATTTAAAAAATAATGATCCAGAATTAAGCATTTATATCATAGCTATTGTTTCATCATTCCAAAATTGTATACTACTTATACTATAAAAACTTTAGTGCTTCAAAAATATATCCGTTTCATGAAAATGTTGTAATGACTTTAGCCAATACAATTTCATCAAGTTTCTTTAAAAACTTTTCATTTAATATTTTGTCACTTTAGACGACAGTTCCTTTAAATTCATTAAAATAACCTTTACTTCAACATCAATCAGACCAATGACTCAATCAATAAAGCAACCAAAACAATTGAATAATGTCTCTCCTCACACCAAGATAAGCCTTGAAAAATGGATTCAAATGTTCAAAGAGATAGAGCAAACCCGCAATATCTCACTTGTCGCCAGAACTTATGAAGTGAAGAGACAATTACTTTCCAGGAAGTATAGAAACTGGATAAAAAGGAATGAAGATCCATCACTAGATAAGAGAGGTTTATGCAATAGAGTTTTTTCTGAAGAAGAAGAGAACAAGATTTTGTCTAATTTATGGCAAGATGCTTTGATTCATGGTTCAAAATTAGTTTTTAGTGATGAGTACGTCACTAAGACAGCTAAAGCGTTTTACAATGTGCTGAAAGGCCAAAAATGTATGAAACCTTTTCAAGCATCTCCTGGCTGGTCTTTTGAATTCAAGAAAAGACATGGTATTGATGTAACCAATAGGAAATCAAAGTACCATGAATGGACAATTATTTGTTAAACTTAGTTTTTTCATTATAGTTATGGATTTAGTGATATTTTTTTAATTTTTATTTTTTTATTTATTTGTGTGTGTTTAGTAATATATTTAAATAAAGATGAACAGTATTATTATGATTGTTTCACTATTGAATGACTTTTAGAAACGCCTATATTTTTATCATTTTCATTTTTTTCTTGTCATGACTGATTCTTATGATAAATTGTATAAATTTATAATTATTATGATTATTTATATCTCTTTAGAAAGAAAAAGTCTAGTAGCCATGGTTTTCAAACACTTGGATTAAGTAAACCCATTTTTTCATCGATTATGAGACTTGGTTACAAAGTTCCTACTCCAATACAAAGAAAAGTATAAATATATATTACATTTATTAGGTATTACCAATCGCATTGTCAGGACGTGATGTTGTGGCTATGGCTAGAACTGGTATATACTTATTTGCATGTAATAATCTTATTATTAGGTTCTGGTAAGACAGCTGCATTTCTTATCCCTGTTTTAGAGAAATTAAAAGAACACAGTACTGCGGTTGGTGCAAGAGCTGTTATTCTTTCACCTACTCGAGAATTAGCATATCAAACATATAAATTCGCACAAGCTTTGTCAAAATTTACTAATATCAGATTAGCTGTAATTATAGGAGGTGATAGTATGGAGCAGCAGTTCGATATTCTTTCACAAAACCCTGATATTATTATTGCCACACCTGGACGTTTAGTTCATCATCTGTTAGAAATTCCAGATTTTTCTTTGAAATCAGTCAAATATTTAGTATTTGATGAAGCTGATCGATTATTTGAAATGGGATTTAGTGAACAAATCACAAAAATAATGAATGAAGTAAATCCATCAAAACAATGCTTTCTCTTCTCAGCTACCTTACCAACAATGTTATTGGAGTTTACTAAAGCAGATTTAAAGAATCCAGAAGTGATTAGATTAGATAGTGAAACAAAAATTAGTGAAACATTGAATTTAGTATTTGCTAAAGTCAAAACAGTATATATTATATATAGATTTTATTATTTCAAATTATTATTATTATTATTATTGATAGGAAGAGAAAGAAGCTGCTTTGTTATTCCTATTAGATAGTATTATTCCAAAGAGAGAACAAGTAATTGTATTTTGTGCTACAAGATATGGTGTTGAATATTTATTAATATCTTTTTTATATAATTAATGCTAATATGCTTTTATTTTTTCTTTAATTCTTTTTTTTTTTTTTACTATTTATTGAATGTATTAGAATATTCAGTTACAGGTATTTATGGAACAATGGATATGACAGCTCGTAAGATCAACTTAGGTAAATTCAGAAATGGTAAATCAAGAATACTAATTGTAACAGATGTAGCTGCAAGAGGTTTAGATATCCCATATTTAGATAACGTAATCAATTTTGATTTTCCACCAAAGTGTAAAATATTTGTACATCGTGTAGGTCGTTGTGGTAGGCAAGAGAGAAAAGGTACAGCTTATAGTATAGTTACAAAATCTGAATTATCTTATGTTGCTGATCTTGGTTTATATTTACAAAGAGATTATTTTAATACTCCTGATACAAGCATTAAAGTGAATGAACTAACACATGAAACAGCGTGGATAGGATTACTTCCAAGATCATTATTATTAGATGAAATTGATAGAGTGAATTATATTAAAAAGATAAAAGCAAGTGATGTTGATCCAATGATAAATGCACTTGAGAATAGTTACAAAATGTACAATAAAAGTCGTGAAGAACCATCTGCTGCATCAATTAATAAGATGAAAGAAATAGATGAGTTGAAAATTCATCCATTATTTATAGATTTAGTGAGTGATGATGATAAGAAATTGGAAGAAGTAAAACAAATGTTATCTAATTATAGACCAGCTGAGACTGTTATGGAAGTGGAACATATAAAATCAAATAAAGGAAAAGATGAAATAATGAAAAAGAAAAGAAAAATTCATGAAAATATTATTGTAGAGAATAAAAAACAAAAGAAAATTAAAACTGATGAAGAGAGTAAGAAGGAAGAAATTGAAGCTGAGGATGAAGAAGAAGAGAAAGAGATAATTGAAAAAGATAAAGAATTTATTCGTAATTTAAATCATCTCCATGATGATGATGATAATGATGAAGATAATGAGAATAATCAGAAACAAAAATTTCATTTAAATATCAGTGAAAAGAAGAAGATAAAGAAATTGATAAAGAATGGTAAAACAGAAGAAGAAGCTAAAGAAATAATACTTGAAGATAGAATAAAGAAAGGAATAAATAATGATCAGAATAAAGCTAATAAAGATAAAGTATGTATTTATCAAATTTTATTTTATATTTTCTTTTTATATTATATAGAATTTCAAAGATGAATATTATTATATGCCAAGTAAGAAGGATGCTTCAACTAAACATGCTGATAATTCAATCGCAAAAGCAAGAGAAGAATTGGGAATTAATATTGAAGATTATTCGATGGATTTAGTTCCAGATATATCATTTTATTTTATTTATTTATTCTATTATATAATTTAGATGATTGTATTTTCTTTAATTCTATTTTTTTTGTAAGAAGATGGTGAAGTTGATAAAAAGAGACAAGTAACAAGATGGGATCCTAAGAAGAAGAAATATGTAAAAGGAACAATTGCAGAATTAGATAAAAGACTTAATAGAGTTAAAACAGATAGTGGCAAGGTGATAAAATTAAAAGATAATGAGAAGGGAGAATTATATAAGAAATGGAGTAGAAGAAATAAGAAGAAAATTGGTTTTGAAGATACTACAGATGGAAAAATTGATTATAGAAGAGGAAGAAAGATAAAACATAGTATAATGAATGATGATAAGAAGAAACCACTATTTGGTAAATTCAAATCTGAGTTGAAAGATGAAAATCAAATTAGAAAAGAGTTGAAACAAGAAGAAAAGAACAAAATTAAACAAATGAACAGAAAAGATAGACAGAAATATTTTGAAAAGAAAGGAAAAGGTCTATTCAATAAGAGTACTAATAATAACTATCAAAAACTAAAAGGAGCAAAGAAGCAGAAAAAGAAGCATCATTAATTGTTTTTATGAGTTTTTGTTTTTTGTTGTGTGTTGTGTTTATAATATCATTCGTATATTTATATATAATTAGATAGTTATCTTACTAATATTCCTACTGGTGAATCATATTTTCTACCATCATACGACAACATCCAATCAAATATCCATTTTTCTACTTTACTGTTAGTGAATGTTATAAAACCAGTATTATCTGATAAAAACATTATATTCTTGATCTGATCTTCAATTGAATTCAATACTTCTGGAAGTCCATCATTAATATTCCACAAAATCATTTGTGAATGAGAATCAACTGTTAAACCCCATCTTGAATCGTTGGATAATGATACACCTATCGTTTTACCATTCGATTTATACATATCTGTATCTATTCTTTCAGTTGATAATTCCTTTCTTTTCTTCAATTGATTTAAATCCCACAATATCACTTTATTATCATCTCCAATTGAAAGCATCAAATCATCAAAATTGATTGAAATCGATTTCACTGTACCAATATGATCTTCCATTTTCTTTATAAGTGTCAACTTCAAAGCATCCATTACCATTAATTCGCCATTTTCACCTGCTGATACTATATATTGTGAAGTAAAATCGAATGAAATATCACATATTCTTCCTGTATGACATTTGAAATTATTAATTGTTCTAAAATCATCAGAGTTAAATGTTTTAATACACCCATCAATAGTACCAACCACAACTACAGGTTTTGTTCGAGAAAAATCAGAACAAGATATTGAACATGAATGACATACACTATTATTTAATACTTTTCTTTGTGGAAATGACCAAAATTGAATTTTTCCATTTGAACATGTTGATAAAAATAGTTCTTTACTATGTTGAACTGAAAGTGATGTAATGCCTATATTATCACCAACAGAAAGTTGGCTGTATGACATATCATCCATATTATACACCTGAATTATACCATTCGAAGATCCTAACAATAAATAACTAGTCTTTTCATCTTTGATTGTGGTAACACAAAAAATCTCCAAAGAGTTTATTTTATTATATGTTTTAGAAATATATACACCAGCACAATTATATTTTTCACATTTTTTACTTAATTCAGCCCAACAATTTAACAATTTTTCATTCACCAACATCCCTTCACATCTCCTTGCTTCACTTAACATTATTATCGCATCATCTATTCGTTCTTCAGTTTTCGCTATTGCAGATCTTTCAACAAGAAGCCAACATCTTCTGGCTGATAATAAACTTGTCTTCCAAATGTTTTTTTCTTTTTCATCTTTTGCTTCAATTTCCAAAGACTTTCCTGATTTTGTTTTAATTATAAAATTTGTTGTTTTTTTAGTATTTGAAACACTAATTATATCAGATAATTCAATTTCTCCTTTTGGTGATGTTGATGTTTCATCGGCATAGTAAGCTAAACTATTAACTGTTAATACAAAACTTCTCTTTTTCCAGTTCTTAATAATATGTCCTTGTTTCATTAAATAACCTTGCTTTAGTATTGTTTTTCTTCCAATATCAGTCATTCTTTTCAATCCTTCTTGAACTATATTCAAATGTGTTTGAGATCCAACCTATTGAAAATATCAACATACATAAAACATACTCTTTCTGATGTTAGCCATTTACTGTTCAAAACTTGTTTAGCATCATATCTATATCTCGGATCAACAACAAGCAAATGTTTAATTAAATCTTTTGCATCATCACTTATATTATTCCATATCTCTGATCTAAATGCATATCTTCCTGTTCTAATCTTACAGAACAATCTTTCTTGATTATTATCATGGAATGGAGGACAACCACTCAAAATGATGTATATTATCACGCCCAAACTCCACATATCTACTTCATTACCATAAGATTTATTATCTAATATTTCTGGAGCCATAAACCATGATGTTCCACAATCTGTTCTTAGTCTACTACATTCTTCAATACTTCTCGCAAATCCAAAATCTGCAATCTTTATATCTCCTGATGAAGAAAATAATATATTCTCTGGTTTTAAATCTCTATGAACTATATTCCTTTCATGAAAATATGCAATTGCTTTGATGATAGATTTTATAACAGATCTTGCTTCAGTTTCAGTATAATACTTCTTTTCAATTATTTTATCAAATAGTACACCACCATCTGCATATTCTAAAACAATATAATACATATCATCTTCTTCATAAAAATCTATCAGTTTTATGATATTTGGATGATCTAACCTTGACATTACTTCTACTTCACTCTGTAAATGCCTGATTTCTTTTTCAGTTAGTTTTGACTTATTTATACATTTTATAGCTACATGCTCATTAGTTTTCTATAGAAAAAAAAAATAAACATGATAATGTACAATATTAATAGCCTTTTGAACAATTGAATAACCACCTGCACCAATCTGTTTTTCCAATCTCTATACAATAACAAATATGATATTCAATACATATAATTTGAATATTCCAGTTTTAGGAGATATACTGTTTGGTCTTTCACTAGTAAGGATTGGAGAAGTATTATGGGATGATTTTGCTCTTTCTGTTCCTAATGTAATTGCATTATTGATTTCAATTATATTCCTCCTATTACAAAATAGATGAAAGAGAAATATACAGTTTATTCTGTAATGCAGTAATCATTTCTATAAAATCAAAATACACATACTCAACTCTATCATCCCATCTTACATATTTCTTTCCTTCATCTCTCTGTTTATTCACCATTTCTAAAAGATTATCACATTTTGATAGAAACAATTCACCATCAATATTTACATTCATATGATCAGAATATATCCTAGCAATATATGCAGTTAAACATAATAGACTGTCCAAATATGCATTTATCGATTTTGCTTCACAAAATTTTGTTACAAGTCTATTGAAATACAGATTTCTTTCTTCCATTGTTTCTTTATGGTTATATCTTGTATATAGTATTTTAGATGAGATTGGTTTTGATATTATTACACTATTTGATATAGAATCAAGGATAGAATTCTTCCAAGATTCCCTTTCATTTGTAGATTCACAAGAGAAATAGAATTTGTTACTATTTGTTGTTATAACCATAATATTATCTAGTTTTACAATATAAGCAAATAATATATATATATATATATATACTGTGACCATCTTCTACATCAGACTTTTCTATCTTCTCTATTTCTTCAAGTGATATTGACTTTTGCTTAGAGTCAGTATTTTCATCCTATCAAATATGAATTTTTATTATTCATATATTCATAATAAATACTTTAAAATAGGATAACTCATTTGTTGTTAGCACAACATACCTCCTTTTCCAGTTTTTTATAATGTGGCCCTAAATATACAACAACTAGAATACTTTTTTATATAAATAACCACACTTTAAGTATTCTCTCTTACTGTTTGACATTTTGTTTTTTGTTTTAAGAAAATATAGTCGTTTTATTTAGGGTTGTTTTTTTTATTTCAAAGCTATAAGGTATGCAGATGAATGTAGATGTTTTAATTACCAATTTAGATACTATAAACAGTATAATAGTATTAACTATTCAGAGAATAACCTGTTATCAATATTATTCGGTATTTTCAAAGTTAATGATATATCTCTCTTATCTTATTAACATCAAATTAATTTAAAGAGAATACTCAAACAAATGAGGTTTAAAATTGTATATATCTGATGAAATTGTTTATTGATGAAGAAGATAAACACAGAAAATGAAATACATGGAAATAGATCGAAATATCTTATTCAATGATATAATTTGCATAGTTAGAAATATGAAATGTCATAGATGAGTAAGTTTGTGATAGATACAACCACGCTTTAGAGCAAATGTTACAATATGATATTACTGATTATTATTATATGTTTTTATTCACTCAAAAAATGATAGTGTAGTATATCCAATAAAAATATCTTAAAATAGAAAACCGAAGATCTAAAACCGAATTGATAGTTTTAAAAATAATCTTTGAAGATGAGTTATTTATTCATATTCGTTCTATTTCTGTGTATAAATATAAATAATTATTCTTATATAGGTTTATCTACTTCTTATGAGACATATTTAGAGAGAAACACAATTGAAAATGAAATATTCTCGAATACTTTAAAGTCAGAAAGAGTTAATCCAAGACCACATACGTTCGTAGATTCAATTGAAGATAGTCATTTTGATAATGAATATGAGATTAGCCTTAAATCCGGCATTTTGGTGAAGCTCCATTATGTAATTTCTCCAAAAGATAATCCATCAGACTATCAAATAGATAAAGGTATAAACTTCGAGCCATTTAGTTTATATAATGGTGAAAAGAAGATTGAGTTATCCAAGCTATTTAGATCGAAAGTGATAAATGGTACACAATCTAGTTCATTTTATTTAAGTGCTGGTACCTATGAAATTAGAAGAAATGAAGAAAAAACATCAAAATGCATTTATGAGATTCTAGAAATTGAAGTGAATGGTAAAATCATCTCTACAATCAACATTAAAGATATACAAGACGACGAAAGAGTGACAGTGTATATAGATGAAAAAAATGAAGAAAGAACAATAATTAGAGAGTTATCTAGTGTTATATTGTTAGAAAATAGTGAATGGGGTTATTCAAACAGTCCACAAAGTGATAATACATGGAGTAATGTATATAATGATTGGATTACGTATTTACCTATTTTTTATCCAGTTAAAACTACAACTACTACTTATTATCGTAGAACATTTGTGATTCATGACATAGGCATTATTAATTCTCCTATTTTGAAGGTAAAATATACAGATGGTTTAATCGTTTATGTAAATGGAATAGAAATCTTTCGAAAGAATATGCCATTAGGTGAAATAAAACCAGATACAAAAGCCACAAAATCGTTTAATGTTGTAGTTGAATCTGCTATTACAATTCCTGAACCAGTTATTCATAGTTTAGTGAATTATGTTGGAATAGAAATACATAAATCCGAGAAAAGTCCAGCAAATCAAATTGACAAATTTTCTGCATCAATAGAAACTGATGATAGAGGATTAGAAACAGTGACAACAAAAGATAATGTTGATATTAAAGTAATATCAGATGCTGGTAATATTCCTAAAGTAGGAGATAAACCTTTAACTAATTTTTTTTCTATATCAACTGAATTTGGTGGTGTTGTATTAGGTAAAAATGAAGAATCAAAATGGTTTCCAATGAATTTTGATTTTACATTTAAGAATCATGTAGCTAAATATTTTAACCAAGTCCAAATAAGTGGGTGTAGTAACAACCCTGATACTAATCCAAAACATATCCAGGTTTATGCTTCTGTTGATAGTGATAACTTAGAATGGATAAAACTATATGAAAATGAAGATATGGGATTTGGTAAACAACCATTAAATTGTAAAGATATTACAACAATCCCAGTAAATACAAATAATAAAGCTTATGAAATTTACAGATTGAAAGTTTTGAGTAACTATAATTATGCAAATGAATGGGGAGAATATATTCAATTTAGATTGTTTATATTAAATGAAGTACCTTTGTCGATATGTGAAACTAATGGTGGATTTCCTTCAACACATGCTGGTTCTTCTTCAATTACATATTGTGGCATTGGATATAAAGAAAGAAAATGTGGAGAGAATGGTGTATGGGAAGATGCTGTTGATCATGAATGTACAGAAAATTATAAATATTTATCAACCAAACCATATACAGAAAATGCATTGGAATTAGAAAAAGATATAAAATCCTTATCAGTAATGATAAATGGATTAACCTATTTTGGTAGAATTTTAACATTGAGTAATACAGATGGTGTTGAATTTGTAGAATTAGTTGTAGTTACATTCATTGATGATTCTACTGCAAGTGTTTATGTAAGTGTATTAAATAATGGAGTAGAATGCAGTTATGGTTTTGATTCAATCAATTTATTTGAAATTGAATATGATTTGAAATTTAAATGTAAAGTTAATCCATTCATAATGTCGATTGAGAATTTGCCTCCTGGTCTTGCATATAATATAGAAACAGGTGAAATAACAGGAAGGGTTACAGATGCAACTCAAGAAATAACAACGACAATAACACTTAGAGCTGATAAAGAATTTCCATTTACAATAGTTTGGAAAACAGGTAGTTTGACAAAAGGATTAGAATTTGTAATATGGAAAAATTCAGGAGAGGATGGTATTAATGATGATGGAAAGTTTATGGGTAAAACTTTAAATGAGATATGGAAGAAATTTGAAAATGGTGGTTATAATGTAAAAGATCCCGAAATTCTGACTAATGCTGACGTAACATATTCAACTCATGATTCCGAATGTTTACCTGAGCACCCGTTGTGGAATCCATGTCAAAAAATTGTTGCTAGAATGAGAGGATATATATACATTGCTGAAGAAGGAGATTATGTATTATCAGGAAAATCTGATGATAGACAAAAGTTTGCATTTGGTAATTTTGAAGAAGAAAGATATTCAACTACTGCTTACGATGATGAAAAGACTTTTCCAGTTCATTTAACTAAAGGATATCATCTTGTTGGATATTTATCATGGGCTGGAACTGGACAGAATGGTTTTAATGCATTTTATAAAAAGTCTGATACTGAACACAAAAATATTAATGATATAATTTATCATGGTGGTTTTTTATTGACTCACTTATCCTATGGATCATCAACAATAGTATATGAGGAAGGTGTTAGTAGAACAATAACAGCATCATATGAAGGATATCCATCAACATGGTCAATGAATCCTCCAATAGATGGTTTAAGTATTAGATTAGATGGAGCATTAATTGGTGTTCCAACAGTGTGTGATAATCAGTTTAAATCAGTTGAAATAAGTTCAAATGGTGCAATTGATGTTTCAAAAACAATTGTTCAAATAGTATGTTATAGTGGAAGCAATAAAGAAAATAAAATCAATGGATTATTAGTTAAATATTACACTGCGAGTATAGTTAATATAGATTCTTTTGAAGAACCATCATTAGCAATTGGTTCAAAAATGATGTTAGAAAGATTAGAAACAACTTCAATATTCCATTCTGAAAGTGAAGATTTATGGAATGGTTTACCCTCAATAATGAATAAACTATTTATAGCTGATTATAAAGGATATTTGAATATAGAAACAAGTGGAAGTTATAAAATGAGATTAAAATGCTATGATTATTGTCAATTAGTGATAGGAGATATAATATTTGAAGGAGTAGGAAGTGGTTTACATGAAATAGACAAAACAATTGAATTAATCAATCAAATATACAAATTGAGAATAGTTTATACAAAAAGTGGTAATGATAATATAAAGCAATTAGAATTGTACTATGAAAGTAGTAGTAGTGGAAGTTATGTGCCAATTCCAAATGAATGGTTTTTAACTGATCCGCCATATCCATTTGTTTATTCATCCATATATAATAACTATCGTGTAAATGATGATATTTCAAATATCATAATTCATCAAAATGTTGTATTAAATGGATTTGAATATTCAATAGAACCATTATTACCAAAGGGTTTGTCATTCTCTGAATTAACTGGTGAAATATCAGGAACTGTTACTGTTACAAATGAAGAAAAGATTTACACAATAACAGCTGAAAAAGATGGAGTAAAGTATTTCTCTGAAATTATATTTGAAGTAAAACTATCAACAGAACCAGTAATTGAATATCCAAGTGAAGGTATTGTAGGAAAGATAAATGAAAACTTTGAATTATCACCATTAAATACAGTATGTGATATTATATTGTTAGTATCACCAGTTGATTTTATATTCATTGATTCAAATGGAGTTTTGACAGGTAAAACTAAAATTTCATCATATTCAGGAACAATAGAAGTAGAATGTACTACTTATAAAACAATATCTGTTAATATCAATGTAAATATAGCATGTGATGAAGGAGAAGAATTTCTAATAATGGATTATTTAATCAAAAGTCAACCAGAAAGTGTAACATTAGAAATATTGAATAGTGAAATACCAATTTATTCCTCATCAAGTGAAGGATCATTAGGAGAGAATAAAGTATATACATTTATGAAATGTGTTCCATCAACAACAAATCAATTAAAAATCACCTCAAATTCTAATTTAGGTGGTTGGTATAAGTTGTATTATGAAAATCAAAATATGTTTAAATATTCATCATTCTTTAAAGATGAAATAATTCCAATAACAATGATTCGTTCAAGTGATAAACCAATATTAAGATATGAATCAACATCATTTGAATTTGCATTTGAGATTTATTATGAAATATATCCATCAATAGAAAATGGAGGTAAGAAGTTTATGATCGCAAATGAAGAGAATTTACCAAAAGGAATGGCATTTGACAAAGAAAGTGGTTTAATTTATGGAACTCCAACAGAAGCTTCTGAGCCAAAACAAATCAAAATAACTGTAGAAAACTCACCAAAAGGAGAAATAAGTGACGAAATTACATTAACAGTTTCATCTGGTAATTGCAAGAAAGTATTCTTCGAAGTAAATTTGTTTATTAGGAGTGGTAATGAAGGTTTTATAACCTATAAAATGACGAAAGAAGGAAAAGAAATTCAATTATTTGATGAAAAAGTTGGTGAGAATAAGAAATATTTCTGTGAAGATCCAACAACTTATGAATTAACATTAGGAAGTACAGGAAATCAATTTTGGGAATATAGTGAAATGAGATTACAATTATTGCACAATGGAGCAGTGTTATTTAGAGGAAGAAATACAGGTGGAACAAGTGAATCAAAAGCCAAAGTTAATACAAAGAATCTAATTCCATTTAATAATCAAATCAAATATACTGAAGAGATTCAACAGAGTAATGATTGGAGTGAATTATCGTATGATTCAAGTAATTGGCAAAATGTAGATGTTTTACCACCATTTAATGCTGATAAATTGGTGAGATATTATGTCCAATCATTTGAATTTAATGAAGATGTAAGTGATTTATCAATGTTTTATTTATCATTTACATTCTCAAATGGAGGAATTAGAATGTTTATGAATGGAATAGAATTTTACAATAAATATTTACCAAAAGATGCAACAAGTGAGACATGGGGTGGTAGTTATGAAAAGAGTGAAAGAAAATATTTTGTAACAGCTCCAATAACATTATTACAGAAGAATGGAAATAATATTTTAGGAATAGAATTTCATAAATCTGATAAAAGTTCAACCGAACCAGATGAATTTAAGATAAATGAATTTCATTTATTATCTGGAATAAACACTTGTCAATTTGATAAATATACATATTTTGAAGCAGGTACACCAGGTCAAGAATATAAAGCTATTAGTGAAAGTGAAAAATTAGAAAATGCATTTAATTATATTTTAAATGAAAACAAAAAAGCTACTTGGATTCCTAGTGATCTTTCCAAACCAGCTTGGTTTGAGTTTGTATTTGCTGCAGAAGAATCAAGATGGTTTAATGGTTTACAATATAGAACTGGTAGTAATGATAACCGTTTAGTTAAAGGCTTTGAAGCATATGGAATAAAAACATATCCAAACACTCTTCCTCGAGATTATATTCCAGTATTTAATTATAACGATAATACTACAGAAAGATTAAAAGAAGGTTTTAATTCGAAATACTTTTCATTACCAAGTGAGAATAATATGGCATTTAATGGAATAAGAATAAATATTACTAAACTTGAATGGAATGGTGCTGATACAGGAGGTGTTTATCCATATAGTTGTAGATTATCATGTTTTACAGAAGGTGAATGGAAATCTACTCCATACGGAGGATATGGCAAAGCAGGTTGTGGAGGTGAATCAAAAGCCTTTAGAACAAGAAGATGTGGAAATAATGGAGAATGGGAAGAATCAATTGATGATTCAATGTGTAATGCAAAATGTACAATAACAATATATGATCAATCTGTAGAAGCAAAACCTGGTGAATATGGTGAATTAGCCTGTCCAAATGTTCCAAATAAGAAATGGAAAGCATTTTGTTCACTTACTAACCCTCCTGAATTCATAAATATTGTAGATGCATGTGTTAGTATTATTTATCCAGAGAATTATATTACTCAAAGAGGTAAAGATATAAGTATAACTCCAACAATATCTGAAAATCCGCCAGCATTAACATTTAGCAAAGAAACTGGTCCTGATTTTATAACAGTAGAATCGTCTACAGGTGTTGTAAGTGGAACAATTCCATCAAATATTTTAGAAGGAAAAGAATATGAATTAATAATTCATGTTCAACCAGTTGATGAAAGATATACAGTAAAGATCGAAATAAAAGAAGAATCAAATAATGATGAATTTTATAGATTAATAACAACGAATAGTGAAACAGCTGAAATAACCAAATCATATGTAATTGATATGAGTAAATGGAAAGTTCCTGAATCTTTATCATTTAAGAAATTAAAAACTAGTGGTGATTATACAGTGAAGATGAAGCATTATATAAAAGAAAATGAGAAAAATGTATTGAGTTTATTTGGTTCATTGGAAAATCAAATAATTGAACATTTACATTTGATAATAGAATCTCATGATGGAAATAGTGTAAATCCTTTACTTAAAACCACAGAAAATGGAATATTTAATCAAATAAAGAACAGTTATTTGTATGATGTAGAATTGAAATTAAATCCAAGTATTGAAATGATTCAAAGTGAAGATAAGACATTTGGTTTATTGAGTAACTCAATGGAAAATGTAATAATGATTCACGTTGGAATATATTTTGATAATAAAATATCAGTCAATTCAGGTGAATTTGTATCAACATTTGGCTTAATAAGTGGTATGATAAACAATATCGAAGGAAAAGAAGTGAGTGGAATATTTGTGAAAGGAAATGAATATAGTTTTACATCTAATAGAGTTTCTGATCATGTAGTTCATCATGGTTTGATGTTTGGATCATCTGAAAATTTGATTATCTCATACAGTTATAGTGATGTAAATACATTTAATGTAGAAGCACCTCAGGGAATAAGTAGTAGTTTAACAGTAGCACATGCAACAGCTGGATCATCCTATATGAAGTTTTATCGATGTTTTGCTATTGTAAGAGTAGTAGCTGATATTGATGGAAAAGATTGGGCATTCTTTGGTCCATTTGTTTGTAGAAGTAATGTGATTGAAACAGTTGATGAATGCTGGAGTGATATAAGAATAGGTATATTAACTGGAGCAACTGAAGTAGTTGGATTTAGGGGAATGTATGAAAGTAGCGGAGATAATGCAAATGTGATATTATCTAACAGTTATATTAATTATCATTTTACAAAAAGTATTGAAAGTGATGGTGCTACTATATTCATGATTGCAAAATATACAAAATCAGGAAGTTCATTGAATAATGTGTATAGTTCAATAACATATGATGATGGATTAACATTTTCATGTGAAATTAGAGATATACAACATAAAGAAGGAACAGAAAAACCAAACATAATTTACAATGCCATAATACAACAGAAAAGTGGAATAAAAATAGTTCGATCATTTGATGTTGAAGAAGTTGGTTTAGTTGATGAAAATTCTGATATAAAAGAAAAGCCATATAAATATTTGAATGGATTCTTTACAAAGGATACGAAAATGTATTATTCCACAATGCCAAGATATGATGGAAATAAAATAATCGATGAATATAAGATATTAGAAAATGTTGATATATCATTTGATGAAAAATCTTATCCATATTATAGTAAAGGTAAATCAATTTGGTATAGAAATGAGATTAGTTTAAGTCCAATATATGTTGATTCATCATCAGGGATTTTTATTCAGAAGAATATGTATTTGTTATTAAAAGATATACAAGATGAATCAAAGACTGTGTCTATACAAAATCCATATATAAATGCAGTTCCAGTTACAATCAACAGTTGGTTAAATTCCACTTCTGTTATCTATACTATTAATCAAATGATCTCATTAATTTCATTTATAGAATCTTACACTAAAGTTGAATATACTATTTCACCTGAGAATAAAGAAGAAGTAATTGAAATAGTAAAAAGGGATGTCAATCCATCATATACAGTTAGTTACAAAGAATATGTAGAAGAGAATAGTGAATTTAATATGATATTTAGTTTACCATATCCATCTGAAATAGTAGTAAGTGGAAGTGAAATAATAAAAATAAAATCATTAAAAAGTGTGAAATATTTACCTTATAAATATGAATCGAAATTAATAATGAGTGTTGGTGAAGTAGAAAATGATAAAAATGAAACAGTGAATATTTGTGTAAAATCTCCCTTAGCCTATGGAGAAGAAAGCAAATGTATTAATATGACTATATTAATTAAATATGTAATAAAACCAACCACAGCTGAACCTACTACACCAAAACCTACAACAATAAAACCATCAACTCCTTCACCCACTACAGCAAGACCAACAACAGTTAAACCCACAACAATTAAACCTACCACTCAAATACCCACTACAATAATACCAACAACTGAATCTCCATCTACTTCAACTATTTATGAAACTGGAACAATCGAAACTGGTATAACTGAATCAACAAATGAAACATCCAATCCAACAACTTCAATACCAACAACAACTATTCCAACAACTCCAAAACCAATTGAAAGAATATCAATAGAAATCAAAATCTCAAATATTACATCATCTGTAGTATCTGAATTGAGTGAAAATGATAAAAATATAATCAAAGATTCAATAATGGAAATCTATAAGAAAGCTGGTATAACATTAAGAAGAGAAGATGTTGAAGTAATTGTGAATAATCGAAGAATATTATTGCGAGGATTAGAAAATGATATGAATATCGAAGTAATAGTGACAGTTCCAGAAGAATCAACAAAAACTCAAATATTCTTTGTAGCAAATAGCTTGAAAGATTCAAATGAATTGAGTGAAGAAATCAAAGCCAAAGCTGATTTAAGTGAAGAAGAAACAATATTCAAAGATTGTGAAGTTGAAGTAACAAAAGTAGAAGAGAAGATCAATAATCCAACAGGAAAACCTAGTAATGGAGGAGATAATTCAGATAGTGGTGGTTTATCTACAGGTGCTTTAATAGGAATAATAGTTGGAGCAGTTGTAGTAGTGATAATAATAGTGGTAGGAATAATATTATGTAGATCAAAGAAGACAGAATCTCATCCAGCCAGATCAAAATCAAAACCAAAACTTCAACCAAAGCCAAAGCCAAAGCCAAAATCCATATCTGAGAAAGGAGTAAAGCCAAATGGAAACGAAGAGCCAGCTGGTGCAAATATTGAACTTCCTAAAGTAGTTGAAGAAAAGCCAAAAGAAGAAGAAGTGAAGAAAGAAGAAGAAAAGAAGGAAGAAGAAAAACCTAAAGAAGAAAAACCTAAAGAAGAAGAAAAACCTAAAGAAGAAAAAAAAAAAAAAAAAAAAAAAAAAAAAAAAAAAAAAAAAAAAAAAAGAAGAAAAACCTAAAGAAGAAGAAAAACCTAAAGAAGAAAAACTAAAAGAAGAAAAGCCAAAAGAAGAAATAAAGAAGGCAGAAGAAAAACCGAAAGAAGAAGAAAAACCTAAAGAAGAAGAAAAACCGAAAGAAGAAGAAAAACCGAAAGAAGAATTAAACCGAAAGAGAAGTGGAAGTAGATCAAGTTATTCTTCTAGTTATAGTGGAAGTAGTAGTAGTGATAGCGAAAGTGAAAGTGAAAAACCAAAGGAAGTAAAAACAAATCCACCACCAGCTGCTCTAGAAAGAAAAGAAGAAGGTAATCCAAACCCTGCTCCAACAACTACTATTGAAAGAAAAGAATCAAGTAGATCAAGAAGTAGTTCAAGTTCAAGCAGTAGTGGAAGTAGTGGAGAAGAGTAAAACCTTATTATTATATTATACAATTATCTCATTTTATTATAATGTTTCTTTGATACTTACAATGATTTCTTAAACAATTAGTTAACTACTTTCTTTTTCTAAAACGGATGTTATTCAATAGATATTTGTTGTAAAAAATGTTGTTTAAATGACAATATTAGAGTTAAACATCCAACAAAAACAAAACATTAGAGTTTATTTAAATTTGTATAAATTAGTTTATTTTTGTTATAATATGTGGTGATGTTACTTTAAATTTATTACCATAACTATCTAAATATACAAATCCTTTTTCTTCTAAATCTGATTTGGCTTTAGAAATACTTTTACCGACATAACTCAATTCATCTCTTGGTTTTTCAAACATTCTTTTTTCACTTAATCTCAATTCAACATTTACATCACCTGCTAAGCGCACTTTATAAATAGCAGAAGATTCATCATTCATTATATCTTCATATAATTCGCTCATAGTTTCAAGTGAATTTACACCTCTTTGTATAACTTTCTTATCATTATATGGAGTATAAAGTTTATCACTATTTTTATTATCTTCATCATATATATGAGGCATGATAAAACCATATGGAAATGAATATTTATCTTTACTATCATTTAATAATTCCCTTATAACTTCATCACTCTTTGTCTTGTTTATCTTTTCATTCTTTGATGAAATGGTTGATTTTTTACTTAATTCGAATTTGTTTAAATCGTTTTCCGTATATTTATACCTTCTTGATGACACAATCTTAAATGGAGGAGATTTAGAATATGCTACACATTTATATCTTCCTAACAGTTTAGTTTCAATTAACAAATAGACAAAAAATGCATAATACGGACCATTTTTATATAATCTATCATTCATTACCCATGCTTTATGCTTTTTATTTATTACATATCTTTCATTTTCATCAATCTCTTCAGCAACGTATAAAGGTAATGAACAATTCAAATCATTGATTGCTATACAGTCATTTAAATGCAAAATTTGATCTGTCTCATCATCCAAGCTAATAATTCCTAATATCAACACATTTTCATCTTTTCTACATTCTATGCTAGCATATATTTCTCTTCCACAAAATTCGCTACTCTAAGATTTTTAAATAAATCAAATATACACTATGGCCTTTCAAATTATGATCTGGAAAGCAGAGAACATGTTTTGAGTTTTTATCTTTATTATTCCTGCCATATGTATCTTTCCAATTTATAGTTTCGTCAAATTTGATTGAATAATCCATACATTTCATTATAGTTTTGAAAAATGGGGTTAAGCAAATATATGTTTTTCGAATACCAATTTTAGTGGATGTGTTAATAATAAAATGAATAATTCTAGTGAATAAGTGGATAATAATCCGATAAAAATTGATATTAATATTAAGAAATATTAATCATTAACCATAATTAATAAACTAACTATAAATCACTTGTAACTACATAAGAATGGTATATGGTTTGATATATCAAATTCAACTGTTTTTGAAATACATTTTGGCTCTTCATCAAACTTCATAACATTATTAACAAATATATAATCACTTCTAACCATAGTTTTCTATTATAATATATATTAATATTGATAAATATACATCAGATAATCTGAATGTGTCTAAGTTCACTGAAATGTCCTTAAATTGCTTGGAATTAATGTGTTTGATTGTATCATAATTAATCACATTGTTTTCAACAAATATATTAGCTTCATTTGAACTAACAACTGTTTGATGTTTATCTTTATCAATTTGACTTAATGAGTTGAATATTCCTACTAATACGATTTTCTAATAATAATAATTTTAATCATTTTTATAATCATACTTCTGAATTAAATGGTTCAGTATATTTCAGTATTTCATCTATTTCTTGAATTTGTTTAGATGGAGTTTTTTCACTTAAATGAATACTCTATTAAATATGTAATAATAATAATTATTATTATTATACAATAAAGTTAATATCACCAACTTTAATATGAATAAAACCATAATCAAATTGATCTTTTACTTCTTTCACTATTGAAAATGGATTTGAACTTAGTATTGCTAATGATTTAACTCCTCTCATAATATGGCTATATGCATAACCATTGGATGTTGCAAAATGTACAAATGATGGTTCTGTAACCATTGTATCATATAAAAACAAATATGTAGGAAGTGTAGATTGAATTAATCTTTCAAAATTATCTCTATTCTGTGCAATTCTAGGAATATCAAACTATATTATATTAAAAAAAAGTCATTCCATACAATCATTATTGATGTATTAACATCGGTTGTATTTCTTTGAGTCTTTTGAGATACTGAGGGTGGATAACTGTCAAACTAATCATATTATATTAACAGAAACAAATCAAAATATACATTTGCTTCAACAATCATTCCACTATAACCATCATTTGATTTAGATTCTGCTGTAGTTGGTATTGAATCTTTACTAAATGGAGCAACCATAATTCCTCTTCTTCTAAGCCTTTCAGCCCATACATTGAGTCTTGTTAAAGCAGTAGAAACTGACTAATAAGATAATAAACAAAAATAAATAAATATATATATACATCTTGTTCTCTCCATAATGTCTCTAATACAGCAGAAGCTCTTGGCCATATTCTATATTCCAAAGTTGTAATATCAATTCTTTCACTCCAAACAGCAGCTTCTCCTCCTAATATATAAGGAGATTTCTCATTCAATGATGTAATAGTAACAGTCTTTATAATATCATGAGTATAATACTCAGGCCAAACTGCATTAAAGTCTAAATAATTACAACTTGCTTGTAAACTTTGTCTACCAGATTTAACAGATTCTGCAAATGAATCATATCCAACATTTGACCAACATTTCCATGATTCTTTAGCAACAAATTTGTTCAAAGATGCACCACTTTCAAATGCACCTTCCCAGAACAAAACTATTTTGTTTTTATTTTGAACATAATCACTTATATGGACTAAATAGTCTTGTAACATTTTTTCTACTGTTATACCTTTACTTTCTGCATATTTATTTATTTTATCATCACAATTCCAATAAGATATATCAATTTCATCTCCTCCTAAATGAAAATATCTGTCTGGAAATAAAGAAGTAATATAATCATAAATATCTTCAATTAACTTAATTGTTTTAGGATTGATTGGATTTATGATATATTTATCAATCACAGTAAACTCATCAAAATTTGGTTCATTACATGTAACAATCATTTCTTTATCATATTTATACAATGCAGCTGTATGTGCAGGACTGTCAATTTCAGGTACAATTCTTATTCCTCTTATTTTTGCATAATTAACCAACTCTTTAATATCTTCTTCTTTATATATTTGACCATTGTGTGATGTCTTTCTTGCTAAATCTGGATACTTTGGTATATCTAATGGAAATGAAATTGCATCACTTATATGCCAATGTAAAGTGTTATATTTATTATAACTCAAACCATCAATTACTTTCTTTATATAACTAACTGGATAATAGTGTCTACTTGAATCTAATAACAATCCTCTCCATTTGAATCTTGGAGAATCAATAATTGTAGTTGGATAAGGCACTACTGTATTAATCGGTGTTGTAAACTGTATAAATGATTCCATTCCTCTTATTGATCCATATATTGTTTGTGATTTGATGATTATGTTGTTTGAATTGATTGTTATTTCATAATCTTCATTCATTGGATATTGAGGATATTCATTGACTTTTGCATCTGTTGAACTATCAATATTTATATTTATATTATCAATTGTAATTGAAGAGGATGAATGATCCTGCTGATTTTCATTTGGTGTGATAACTCTACCAATAATAGAACATTGATGTTCAATTACTTCTTTGAGAAATTCATGATCTATTGATGCTGGATATTTTACTGTAAATGAGATTATATTTGATAGTTTGGAAGATGAAGTACCTATTCTATAGAATTTATTATAACAATTAGAAAAATGATTTATAATATACGATATTTTTTGTGGTAGTGGGAAGATTCTAGTTTTTGGATCTGCTTCAATAGGTGGAGAATCAAATAACTTACAATCACATATTTTCTCTCCTGTTTTCTGTTCTCTCATATTCTTAGATGGATTATGATTATATAGAACACCATTTTGTTTTTTACCTCCAAAAGAGAAGAAACATAACAGCTAATAGATATTTAGAGAAATATGTGTATACTAAGATGTTTGCCACAATTAACATTGTTATGATCATAATTGCCCATCTAGATTTTCTTTTATTTTCTGGATAATGTAGATGGTTTGGTGGTTCTTCCATATTTTTTAAATTACCAATTATTGTAATTATTACATGTAAATATGTCAATTTTCTATTTTTTCAAAATTAAACACTATAAACATATATTTAAATAAAAAAATAACGTTTAAGTTTGGCAGCCAGCAGAATAAAACTGTACTACATGGCTAGACTCATTTCTATCCATCTTTTCAAAAATTATATTTGTGTAAGAATCATTAATTGAAACTAACTTATTCCTAACAGTATCATATAAAAATACTACACCATTTCCATACACTGATTTCCCTACCATATACGTCAATATCTCATTTGGACCTGTATATTCAATATAAGAATCACTTCTACTGCATAAATACACAGAAATAGATGAAAATGGAATAACGATATCTTTTAAACATCTAAGATATGTTTTTGGTCCTATTTTACACTGATCATTGATAATCTTTTCTGCTAATATTGTTGAATTAATTTCATCTGATGTATATATAACCCTTTTCTTCTTTTCATTGCTTTGATTAACAAATATTACTACAACTTCTTCATCACCAAACGATTCACATCCAACAATCACTTTTTTAAATAATTGATCCCATTTCTGAAACATTACTGATTTATGTATTTGAACAGTTAATACGTTTCTATCAATACGATATGAATAATCTTTATAGTAAGTCGAATATAATATTCCTTCTAATGCAGTTTCATTATCTATCACTATCTTCAAATTCTCATCTCTTATATAAACTGTTATTTCTTTAGTAGTTATACTGGGATGTATATTTTTGAATGTAATTGTTACATATTCTGAATCTTGTTTATATTCATAGGGATATTTACTGTTTTTACAATCATCTTTTGATGTAGATTCAGAGTCTTCTATAGTTGGTGTTGTTATTTCATATCCTAAACCGTGTGTTGTAAAACGTCTAAAATATATATTATAAATATATATATATATACGTTTCCTGTGAATCAAATACTCTTACACTATTGACATTAATTGCTTCATTCTTAAAGAAACATGACCACATCCCTCTTTGTTTCAATTTGAAGAATAAAATAATCTGTGATGTATTTTCATCAATTGATATTACAGTACTTTCATCATTTAATGCAGAAAATGTTTCTTCATTTTTCACTATTATTTCATCCTTTACAGTAATATCTATCAAGTTTCCATCATGAATCTTTACTATCACATCATTAACTGTTGTATTTGGATATGCTTTGTTTAATTTTATTGTAATATTCAAAAATGTCTTTTTCACCATTGTATATACTATAAACAAATATAATTATGATTATATTATTATTATTATACATTTTGCTAGTTTATCATCAGTTATTATTGTTTTTGGTGTTGCACGATAAGGCCTTGATTCATCCTCAGTTGTCGGCGTTTTCGTTGGAGTAATATCATCTGTTGGTGTTGAAATAATCCAATCTACTCAAAAAAAAAGAAATTATTTATTTAATTAATTATATTATACCATTCTTAGATTCATCATATCTGGATGATGTAAAACTGTTTGTAATATTATTATTAACGTAATTAGGCATTTTGCTTCTTGGTTGATTAAATATTAATTTATTGGGAACATAAGTATCTTCTCCATTCGATGAAGGATTAACTATATATATATATATAATTTATTAATAATTCTATACATCTTTGTCTACCAAATACTTTTTTAGTTGTATATTGTTGTTGTTGCTGTTGTGATAGTGAATATTTAACATTATCTGTCCAACTTGATTTGTTTCTATTAATTTCAGCTCTGGATGTATAATATGGAGGTGGAGCTTCTCTTTTAACGTCATTTACAATTTTATTATCACAGGGATGTATCCAACTGTCATTGTTATCTCTATTACTCCTTTCTGTCCAGCAAGATGATGAGGCTTTTGGTTGATTGTTATTCATATTATTATTATATTGATTATTTTGATAAGATCTATTATCATAATTGTTGTAATAGTTTTGACGGTTTTGTTGATTATTATAATATGCGTTATATGGCCTCGATCTGTTATTTCTATAATCTGTATTGTTATTACTTCTTCTTTGTTGATATCCATTATTCTGACTATTATAGTTTTGGTATCCAATATTTTGGCTATTTTAAATTTTATAAAACATATATACTATCGATTGTTATTATAATATGGATTATAATCTTGATTTGTATAGGTATATCTATTATTCTGGTTCGTTTGTGAATTTGGTGGGTTATTATATTGATAACCATTGTAATACTCATTTTTGACTGGATGGGAATCCATATTTTCTAAGTCAAACCAGTCAAATTGAGCTTGTTCTATTTTTTTTTCTTTTTATTGAAATGCCAAACCAATTAGTCTTTTCGCATGAAATATCAAATACATTGGATATTACAGTTCATAAACTTTCATTGCAACTCACTCAAGAATTGAAATGGTTGTTTTCAAAACCAATTCAAGATGGTTCACTGGTAATTTGCGTTTGTTATTATATGAAAAACGATATGTGTAGTGTAGGAGAAGAAGTTGAAGTAGAAAAGAAAGATTTATTACATAAAGTATTTTTAAGTGCTATTATTATAAATATTAATATAGTTTATGGTATCAGCAGAAAAATTTGTTAAGATATGCAGTGATAATAACAAATGGGCTGATTTTATTGATCCAACTTCTGGAGTCCCTGTATGAAATCAAATATTGTAATTGTTTTGAATAGCAAAAGAATCCAGGATCTTCAATGTGTTATGATATTGATATATACCAAACTCTGAGAGGATATACTGTAATGAATGCTGGTATGTGTCAAGTATTGCTTCATCCGAAATGGGGGACTCATATATATACAACTGATATATTTTGTGATGGACCAGTAGATAAAATTAAAGAGTTTTTACTTGATTCTTTCGTATGATAGATATAATCCTTCAAAATGGTTGATTGTGATTGATTTGTAATGATACAATGATTTATAACATAGTTTGTTGCCTAATTTAAGTGATTAACTCAATTCTATTATAATATTTGTGTCAAGTATAAAATATTGAAAATGAAAATGAAAGTAATGTTTTTATTACTCATAACATAAAAGCAACACGAGGTTATTCAAAAGATCTTTATTAAAAAATTTGATTCAAGCCAATCAAATCAAACTCTCTTTTTATAACTTCTCTTTTTTATATCTATAGCCATACAATAAATAATATTTAATTTTAGAACCATTTTTATCAATTCAGAATTATTTAATAATCAAATCCAATTTATTAACTTCAAATCCCCTTCCTTTGTGATCTTTACGCTATCTAATGAAAACATACATAAAATGGATGATCCTCATGATGTCTCTAATATGTATACATTTATTATCTATAGTGACGTAGGTGTTATTTTTTGTGACGTTGATCAAGATGGAACAGTATGTCTTCTATCTATAATATCATCAATAGATTGAAGATAATAAAATTGGTAAAGGTTCAACTTCTTCACCTGCTATTACTGAAGAAATTCCCTCAATGCTTTTAGCTACTGTAATTGACGGTTCAGTCCTTGCATTGGATGCTTGGACAGGTAGTTTATTATGGTCAATCAAGTTGGGAAATCCTTTAGTAACATCAAAATTACATTCAAATCAATCCTCAACAATGTCAAATTTATTTAACAGTATAATTACTATTATTATTATATATTATTAGTTTCAACACATGTGTCAAATTTCCGTAATATAATACCAGGTTTGGATGGATCAATCAATCTTTCTTATGACAATGGTTTATATCGTCTGCCAATAACAACGCAACAGATAATAGCATCTACTAATTACATAATAAATTGGATCAATTCAGATAATGATCAAATACTGTCAGGAGATAAAGATACTATCATCTTTGCATTAAATATTGTATAAAGTTATATTTTTTATGTATTTAGAAAGATGGATCATTAAAGTATGTAATGAAAGGTGATTTTATATCACAATATTGTCCATCTGATAATTACGATGAAGAGATATTATATATTTCAAGAATCAATCAGAATGTACGATGTTTTGATACTCATTCAGCAACATTGAGATGGAATTATACATTATCATCTGTTTCATTCAATTATAAAACACGCAAACATATTGATAGTTCATTAATGGCAGTTTATCCTGATATTACAATAGCTCATAATAATATAAAGGCGATTGATAAAGTATATATTTATATATATTTATATAGTCTAATTCTCAAGTATTATGGACTTATAAATTAAACGATCGAATCGTTCATTTACATGGAATTAATAAAAATGGAAAGTTGTTTTTAATTGATGGATCATTAACTACTACAGAAACAACAACAACATCATCATTTGTTACAACATCAACACAAACAATTGAATTAAATCATTATAGTATTAATTCCCATGAAGTAGTTAAATATAATGAACATGTTACTAAGAAGATAATCCATGATGTTGATGGGTTTGAATATGCATTACCTACACAAGATATGAAGAAAGATCTAGTCATTAATAAGAGTATAATATTAATTATTAATTATTTTATATAAATAGAACATAAAATATTTCCATTTGTTTCTCATACTCATACATTAACAATTGAGGGTGTTTGTAGTATATTCATAATTTATATTTAAAAACTTATAGATACAACTGATTTACAAACTGAAGAGAGTAGTTATTTGAGATTGTTATTATATATTATAACTTGTTTAACTACTATTTCAATAGTTGCCTTGTATTTATTAAGAAGACAGTATTATAAAACTAAGAATATTATTCTTATAAATAATTCACCAACTATACAACCTACAACTGTTCATGAGACTCGATCTGTATCAACCTCAATTAATCCAGATGAGAATGAAGTGTTATTGTCACCAACTCATTGTAATCAATTACTCCAAGATAATAATACTACTACTATTACTAATGATGATGATATGATTATGATGAATAAAAAGAAAGAATTGTCTAATTCATCCTCCTCTCCAGAATCTATTATTCTTACAAATGTAATTACAAATATAAATACAACTCCAAGTGAAATTATATTAGTTAATTACAATAATAATAATAATCCATCCCGAACACCATCACCCGAATCATTTGATTTAAAATCAGATTCTTCTCCACCACTATTTCCAGCTAGTTCACCAATCTCTATATCAGTAGGAGGTGAAACTATTCCACTTTCCTTCAATCAATATTCATCTAATTTCACTGAATTACAATGTATAGGTTCAGGTGGTTTTAGCAAAGTATTTTTAACTAAAAGAATAATTGATGAAAGTATGTATGCAGTAAAGAAAATACCAATTACATTGAAGATTAATACAGCTACAACAATCAGTGAAGTTAGGTTAATGGCAAAATTACATCATCAGAATATAGTTCGATATTATCAAGCTTGGTATGAAGCTGTAGAAAAAGGAACATTTACATTAGATAATGGCGAAGAAGAAGAAGAAGAAGAAGAAGAAGATGATGATGATGATAGTGAAGAAGAAGAAGAAAAAGAAGAAGAAGAAGTTTGTAAGAATAAAAATAAAAGGAATTATTGTAGAAAGAATAGTAGAAAAACAGCTGATAGTAGTGATTTTGGAAGAGATGAAACAGAATCAAATGATTATGATAATAATAATAATAATGGATTTTCTTTACATTTATACAATAATAATAATTGTAATATAAACAGTAGTAGTAGTAGTAGTAGCAATGAAGAAAGTGAAGAAAGTGATGATAGTGAAAATGATAATACAAAAGATTCTTTATTCCAAAGAAGTGTTAATGATACAACCGATTCATTATTTAGATCTGAATCAAATACAACAAAAGATTCACTATTTAGAACAAAGTCAAGTATTAACAGTAATACAAAAGATTCATTATTTCAACGAACAGAATCAAGTTATTCCGAATGTTCAAGTTATGCTGATAATGAATTAGATGGTGATGAAGATGAACATAAAATATTAAAAGATATCAAATACAAAATTGAAAATAAAGATAAAGATAAAAAGAATAAACATAATCATTCATTATTATCAACCAAATCTTCATCAACCAGTAGTAATAGTATAATATTTCAAGATTATACTCCTCATACTGTTTATGACGAAATGATGAATTCATCCCATGTCACTACTCCATTAACACCAACACCATTGTCTTCTTCAACATCACACAAACAATTGGAAGAACAATCTCCATCAAAACAAAGAAATAAAAAAGTATTAAAAATATCACCACAATTAAGAAAATCTAGTAAAGATTATAATCATGATAATAATAATGATCATAACGACAATAACAGTGATACTGTTCCAGCTACAACTTCTATTACTGAAATACCTTATTCTCAAGATTGGGAATATATTTTATATATACAAATGGAATATTGTGGACAAGGAACACTTAAAGATAAATTATTAAATCCACCACCTGATGTTCAAGAGAAAGAAAAAGTAGAAATCATTATACAAATCTCCAAAGCATTAAAATATATTCATAAAAGTGGAATGATCCATCGTGATGTTAAACCTGAGAATATCTTCTTTCATAATGATGATAACGTGAGATTAGGTGATTTTGGAATATCTCGAACAAATGAAAAGAGTATAATCAACCACAATAAACATCACAATAATAATAATACAGAAATGATTGGTGAAGGATATACAGCTGGTTTAGGTTCAATATTGTATGTTAGTCCTGAACAACTATCTAGTAGCCATTATGACCATAGAACTGATATATTCTCACTAGGAATGGTTTTCTTTGAAATGTTTTTACCTTCATTTTCTACTACAATGGAAAAATACATGGTGTTTAAACAAGCGAAGAATGGTGTATTTCCTAAGTATTATGAGAGTAGAATGAATGAATCAACGTTTGAATTGATACAGTCAATGATAAAACATAATCCAGATGATAGGCCTTCATTAGATGAAATCATTTCGAAATGTGAAGAAATAAAAGAACCCAATAAGAGTTATGTAATTATTATTCAATCTAATGGAAGTGATAATCAGTTATCCTCCATTTCGAATGAAATTACTAAATGTGGTGGAATTATGGAATATTTTTGTCCATTACCTTCTTCAAATAGTTCTAATCGTGTAAGTATATCTGTAAGATTAGAGAATACAAGCATTGATTTGATTATAAAGTCATTATCAAAATTAGATATAACGATTGAATCATGTCACAAGAATAAACATCAGATAGTATAGTTTTTTATTTTATTATTCATTTTAAATTATTAATTTTGTCTACTTCTTCCAATCTGTGAGTAATGAATCAACTCTTTCCATAAAATGCAATGCTGTGTCTTTTATACACAAATAATTGCCATGTACACAATTATCATCACAATAACATTCTTCTAAATTCACTCTTATTGTTTTTATTCTTGATCTTCCATCATCAGTGTATTGTGGTTGAAATCCATCTTCTTTTGATAAAATAGATTCCATTATATCTTCACTCTCCATTCTTAACGTTGGAACTCTATTTCCACAACCAATTTCTAATATAACAACAGAAATATTATCATTGTTTTTCATCAATTCTTCCACACCTAACTCCCACAGCTTATATGTTTTATACGCAATTGTATTATGACAATAAGTGGTATCATCAAACATCATTACATTTGGTCTACCTAAATTACCACATTTTTGACAAAATAATATTTTATTATCTTCACTGTAATTTACATTATATAATGAATGTATCTTTTGGAACATTAAACCGAATATTTGGTGGTTGTATTAACCACGGTTTCATATTTGTACATTTTTCATTACCACATTGAATATAATCACAGTTACCGTGTATTTCATAAATTAACTTTGAATCAAATCCATAATTATAAAAATGATGATCAACATTAGATGTTAATAAAAATAAAGGAGATGAAAAAGATTCATAATCTTCTTTATAATGATAGTATAATTTATCATAATGTCTTCTATTCTTATTCATTTTTTCTTTCCAAATATTGGTTATATGTTTTCCTAATTCTTTTTTGATTTTATCTTTCTTTTGAAATACATTTTCATTCCACTCTTTCAAAACATCATATCCATGATGTAGTATAGCATTGTGATAATCATCATAGCAACTACCCCAAAATCCCCAATATAGGTCAGGTTTATCTATATACTAATCTATAATTAAAAATATGAAATACCATTTCTTCTTTACATAAATCATAATAAGTTATATTCTGATTCGCATAAATTTCATTTTCTATAAACTCATACTTCATATTTATACTTGCAACGTCTTTATACACAGGCAGCTTTGAATCAGCGGACCAACCTGCTCCAGTAATAAATAAAAGTATATCACACTCTTTTATTAGCTTTGCTGCTTGAGCAATTCCTTCTTCATCTTCCATTTCATAAAATTACATTAATATGGTAATTTACATTCATTATTACCATTTTTGTAATTTATTTAATACACCTATGTAGCTTACAAAAAATACAAAATATTACTTCAAAAGAAAAGAAATACATTAAAATAATAACAAATTTATATTAAATAATAGGTTATTGTATTGGTGGAGTTGTTTGTGAAGAAGGAAGATAATAATTATTATGCGATGAATTATTTGGATCAATATTATTCTGAACTAAATTTGAAGATGAAATTGGTGGAGTTTGAACTCCAATTGGCAGAGGATCAACCCCTATTGGTAGTTCACTTGTTCCAACAGCTGCTGATGGAATATAATAATAAATCACTTGTGGCTGTTGTAGATCATTGGGATTGGGATAATATGGTTGTTGTGGTTGTTGTGGTTGTTGACTATTTGGATAAAATATCTGTGGTTGTGGTTGTTCACCATTAGGATTAGGATAATAAGGCTGTTGTTGTTGTGGATTATACGGAATTCCTTGAACTGGAACATTGCCATTATTATTCTTATCATCATTTGGTTGATAAGGTTGAACAGGAATTGCATTTACTATTGGTTGTTGTTGTTGATTCTGTCCTACTATCGATTGAGAAGCCATTTGAACTTCACTATTCACTTTATTCCTTTTATGAAATCGTCTATAACAACAACAAGCAATACTGCACATAATTATTGCTATTACTATGAATACTATATAATATCCACCAGAAGCAAACGATTTACCTCCACTACCATCCATGATCATCACTGTCACCATTATGATGATCATTATCTGTGTCTTTATCATAATAATTTGTTTTTATTGAACCAAAAGAAACCATATTATCATTACTATCAAAAATAGCACAAGAAAAATAATTTGGGTATGCAAATTTTGCTTCAGCATTTATAATAGTACCGCTACAGTCAAATGAAGTTAATGGATTTGTTCCACCAAATCCATCAGCAGAAATACTGATTTTTGAAACAATGCAAGAAATTGTTTTAATATTTGTATCTGATTCATAATTACTCTGAGGAACTGGATATATAGTACCATATGCTTTTAATAAAGATGATTTATCAAACGAGAAAATATAAATCTGAAAGATCTAACGTATATCGAAAATTAGAATATAGATTTTCTTTCAGTATCTGTCTTTTCCTCTATTTATAGTATGTGATGAATTAAAATCTATTTAAGAATTAATAATCTTAATAATCTATACTCTCTATCATTCTTACACTAACACTATGAACTTGATTAGATTTATATCCGAATGAATAATATATTAACATCAAATAAGCTATTAAAGACATTGTTTCTGTTGTTTTGAAACGAATATATTTTTTAAATGAATTTCTTTTTCTTTTCTTTCTTGCTGTGTTTATCATTTGTCTCTCCAAATAAAGAAATCGACAAATTAAATGATGATGGTATGATTAATATATATTATTTAGTTATAGAAGAGAAATATAAAGATCATGGTTCTAGTTTTATGATATTAGACAATTTAAATTTTGAAGCGGTCGGATGGCGCATATAATGTTTATGGTTTAATTAATTTTCCAGATAAAGACGAGTGTAATGAATTAAAGAAAAAGATCAGTAAACTTGTATGTACAATGTCAAATGTAGAAATTACTAAAACAGATTTTAATAATACCAAGGATTCATACCTTTTAGATTGTAATGGAATTTATATTGATAATTTCTATATGTTATATGTTAATCCAAACTATTTTGGTTGTGCAATTATAAGTGGTAAGAGAATTAGTAAAATTCAGCAAAGAACTACTCCATTCTACAGTGATTCTTCAAATACCAACTTAACAGGAATAATAATTGCTGCTTCAGTAATATTTTTGTTGGTCGTTATAGTAGTAGTAGTATATTTATCATATAAATATACAAAGTATATTAACAAAAAGAATACTGATATTGATGAGAATCTACTTAATAAAAACGATAAAAGTAGTAATATTGAGCAAATGCAACAACAACAACAGCCTCAGCAAGTGTATTATTATATTCCACAACAACAGACGTATTATATTCCTCCTAATATTAATACTGTTCAAAATAATAACAATGCAATTATGGAAGAATATAATTTACCAACACCTAACCATTTATTTAATTAATATAATTGTTAATTATTAATTTCATACTCTTCTTTTAAACTCAAAAATATTATTAACTGAATAAAAACACATTCAAAAAATAATAGGATTATTTAATAATAAAAAGTGATAATATTTAGTTATTGAATATGTTTCATTTTACTCATTTGAGTTTGAGTAATAAAAGTCTTTGTCTTATTAGATACAAACATCATACTACTCAATGTTCCATGAGAAGATAGCGAAGATGATTTAACGCTTGCTCCTATTGAAGCACTACCTCCTGTAACACCAGCTGATCCACTTGATGTTACATTCTTAGCATCTTCATCAAAATAGACACTAACAACTTTTATTCCATATTGTAATAACACAATAATAATTGCAGTTAAATTTATACCCATTGACCTTAATAACAATACTGAATCTGGATCATTATTGATATTAAAGTCTAATAATACCATTATACCACCTAAAACAATTACAACAACTGATGAAATATTTAATCCTAATGTATCATGGAATGTGTTGTTTAAATGTCTAGTGACATTAGTCATTACTAATAATGCTAAAGCAGGCAAAAAGTCACTTATCATTTCAATTATAATGAATGGAGTTGATATTGAACATTCTCTTACATAAACATCACTGAAATAATCACTTTCAGATGTGTTAAATGCAGTCATATAATCATTTGGATCAATTAAAAACCATAATAGTATAACAAGAACTTCAAGAACCATAAAGCTAGCCCAAAAAGATAATACTCTCAAAATTGATATTTTAGTTTTCTTTATATGTGATTGTTTTGTTAGACTCTTTTTAAACAATTTTGATTCTGTAGCTAACATAACAGATATTACACTTTTTGCACCAATACTCAAAACAATTACTCTTAAAACACAAATACCATTTGATGATGATGGGTATTGATAAATTGGTATTGATGAAAATGAAAGTATCATTAAAGCTACTGCCAAACTATAATTATGTGCTCTTCCCAACGTTTTTATCACTATTTGTCTTTCATGAATCTTTACAAATACAACACTACTTATACTCAATGTTAATGAAATACCAAATAATAAATATGCGATTCCTAGAATAACAGAATTATATTTATGGAATAATTGTGTTTTACCAAACTTGCATTCATCTGGTAATCCTTCTGGATATGGCTCAGCATTAAAAACATATTCTGATCCTCTTGCAGGGAAAACTTGAATAAACTTGGCATTTCTATTAATCTCAAATATATAAGAATTTCTTGAAACATATAATGATTCTTCCACTTTTACACTACCAGATGGTGATTTTATTTCTGTTCCAACAGCTGATAGTTGGAGATATCTAAGTGGTGGTATTATTTGTTTTGAATCTGCAACAGCTTTATTATATATTTCTTCCCACAACATTATTGCGTCTTTTATTGCTTCTATTCTTTCATTTATATCTTTATTTATACCAATTGCACCTTGAGATGTAGTTATAAATGATTGTGCAAATGATGTGGTAATTGAACTACTAAAGGATGAAACAACATAAGATCCATAAATTGAAGAAAGTGTTTCACTTGTATAATCATTTTCAACATAATTCATTATAATAATTAACACTTCACGACTATTTAAATCATTAGCAATATATTGTGATATGAATCTATTATTAATTTCTCCCTCTAAAAAGTATAGAACAGCTACTCTATTGTATTCATCTTTCTTTTTCTGAATTGACTTTATTGCCTCTTCTATTGAAGAATTAATGCTATCAGAATTTATAACTAATTTTATAATAGTATTTTTATTGTCTTTATAATGTTCTCTAACATAATAATATATTACATCGAAATAATTATCCATTAATTTTGAATCATCTCCTACAAATATCAAACAACTCAAATCAGGTATATTTTCATGTAAATAATACTCTACTGACAGAAACTTTTGTGACAATGTTGAACCACTTTCCATATGATTTCCATTACAACTATCACCATGTGTTAGTGAATAAGAAACCCATTGTTTATGTGTTTTATCAGCAGTATTTTGGGCATTTATCTTACAACTATCACTACTACAACCAAAGAAAGAAACCACTTCATCATCATCAATATATCTACTTGTTAAATTACTAAATTCATCTAAACTACTACCAAATATGAATTCAGGGATTAATAAATAACCATTTATTCCTCCATTTGTGTTTATTTCTTGAACTAGCGAATATTCCGTTAACATTGAGTTTACTTCTACACTTCTAGTTCCTGTTGTATCATGGAAAAATACTAACTTTAGTGATTTTGGTCTATATCTTGTGTAATCTTCTTCATCTAATAACCTTGATGATGATGAAGATGTTTCAATTGTCCAATCACATTTATATCCTTCATTCTCAGGGAATATATCATTCCAAGCATCAGCAGCTTCAGGCTGAGATGCATAATCAACCACAGATAAACTAAGATCATTTGACACTTTCACTAAATATATTATTCTATTGGCAAAACCATCAGTACTCATTTCAATTGTTCCTGATGGACCTACTGATGAGTAACCATACAAAGCGCTTCTAATCTTGACATTATCAAACGATTTTGTATAAGATGTAATTATATTTGACCATAATGTTACACTTATATATCCATTCTCAGTTTCTGATGTAATAATTGAGTTTTCACCATAACGATCATTCATCGCTTCAATAAATGATTTACTTGTAGATTTATATGTCATTGTATCAGATGTTTCTAAACCCATTTCTTTAATAAAGGCAGTTAATATATAACTATCAGCTAGACATTTTGCAGGGATATATTCCATTAAATATCTATCTAAAGAAATTGATACAACATATGTTTTTGTCATATTTATATTCTGTTTACACAACCAATTAAACGCTTGAACATTATTTTCTTTAATCACACTTAAAAATATAACTGAATCTTTATCTAAACTTTCAATATCAAAATCATCTGGAATATAAGAATCATTTAAACTACTAAGATTATAAACATGTGTTTGTAATTTTATAGTATCACTCAATATCAACATACTTCTTGAAAACTGAGAACTAAATAGTTCATCATCTTGAATAATATATAAATGATTCATATTAGGTAATATATATTTCCAAGCACTTTTCATTAATTGTTCACTAGTAATTTGAGTTGACATCGTATATTTTGGACATGATTCTGTTGGTGTTAAACCATTATAGAAGAATAATTTCTTATTATTTTCAAAAATCTCATATACTGAACTACTAATTAATGAATTTCCACCTCCACCAAATACTACACTTACTTCAGAAAGTCTACAGAATTCTTCAGCGTAATAAACATATCTTTCTATCTCTGATTGTGCATCTCTTATTAACATTGTAATTTTCCTACCTATTATTCCGCCACTATTATTAATCTCATCTACAGCTTGGATAATACCTCTTGTTATTGATCTTTCGGTTGTATTGTATTTGCCACTGAATGATGTTAATATACCAATTGTTATTGATGATTCTCTAAATTTATCATAAGCTATATCACCACTTAATTTACATACATATTTTGCATCATTCACCCAATCCTTGTAAGCTTGAGATTCTATAACTGTAGTAGAACTCATTATCAATTCAAACCCATATTCATCATCATTCTCTATCATTTTACCAAATAACATATATTGATTTATATAATTATCATCTCCCATTGTTAATCTTCCACCACTAGGAGATTTATAATTTAATTCATATAATTTTTTACTCACCAATTGTCCTTTTACACTTTTTACACTTTCAGCAGCATATATAAATATCTTACTAGATATATAAGCTGTGTACATTACTTCAGTAACAAAATTAGTAACAGATAATATTTCTTCTTTCATTATTTCATTCTCTGGATTGTCTAAATTAGTAAAATATGTTTCAACTGAATAAAATGGTTTTGCACCTCTATATGCTGCATTTGAAGCAGTATTCAATGAAATTATTGTGTATTTATCTCTACTATTACTATCCTTTGTATATTTATCCAATAGTTTATCAACTTGAACATGTATAATAGAATCAGCTATAAACAATATATAACATCCATATGTAGGAGTTGCTGTAACTAATCCTTTCACAATATCTTCAAGTTCTGAGGAAATTGTTGTATCAGAACCATCTTCAGATAATGCTAATCCACTTGATGAATAATCAACTATTCCACCAATAATACTCATGTAACTATTAATATAACTTCCATATTTAACTCCTGCATCACCATTTGCAGTTAAAACGCAATAATGTAATGTTTCTGGTTTTGTTGGTTCAATCAGATAATCAATCACTCTACTTACAAAACTTGGCTCTTTTAACATATAAAACACATTCTTATAGCATTTTTCACCACCTGTATAACCAATTTGGAATAAAAGAATATCTTTCTCTATCAATAATGGACTTAATGAACTAATACAACCATCAGCTGCAGTTGAAAATATTACACCTTCTTTCACTTGCTTTAAATAATTTGATAATAATTCATAACATACAATATCACTTGATTGAATATCATAGCTTTGTACTGTAACTCTTTTGCCCAATAATCCATCATTTGTATTTAAAGCATCTAAAACTAATTCAAATACATTCATAACATATTTATCTGTATCTCTTAATCTACCAGATACTGATAAAGCAACAGCTACTGTAATAGTTGGAACTACATTACCAGAACCAACAGATGAATCAGTAAAATCGCACACTAAACCATTTGTTTCAGGTATATCCCAACTATATGCCAATGGTTCAAGTATTCTTGTTTGACCATATACATTTGATAAAACATAATTATTACCATCTTTAAGAATTTGCATAACAAAGAATGGTAATGAAAGATGATTATCAGTAAACATCATTGTAATACCACTACAAGCTTTAAGACTGGCTCTATACAGTTGGTTTGACAATAATTCATTGTTTGTATAATCACCATCTATTTTTGATACAGCATTTGACCAATATACTATAGCCAAATATGAACTATGTGCTAATTCATTTCCTTTTATACTTTTACCATAATAATCATCTATATTAGTTCTGAATTTACATTCTGAATTTATTTCGTCATAATATGAACCAGTCAAATAAACATTAACACTTCCTGATAATGTTAAAGAAGGAACTAAATCTCTATCACTTTGAATTGAAATAATATGAAATCTTTTGTTATTATTCAGTGATAATTTTTGATACTTATCAGCTACTAAACTATCAAAGTAATTGATATAATCAATCGCAGTAACATCATCTAATGTTATGATAATTATACATCCATTTTCAATGTATTTACCTACTATTTCATCTGCATAACTATAAGTTGTACCTTTACCAGATTCTACAAAATCATTTCCAATTATTGTATACAACCCTTCATAATTATTAATCAATATCTGATGAATCATTTCATTGGTTTCATCACTTGTTCCTAAGAAATATATTTTCTTATCAGATTCAACTTGATCTATAAATGTTGATAATGGTTTTGTAAATAAACTTGGAACTAATCCAGTATAATAAGTATTACTATCACACTCTTGACCTTCAAATAATGATGGATACCACAATACTTTTTTAGATTTTCCAGATATTAGCTCTTTATTTATTACATTCTTACAATTTGTATCTGAACAACCAATTATCATTATCACATCTTCATCTTTAGCCAATTCTTCACCAATTGATTTAAGATTATTAGAATTTGATGTATCATAAACTGTATAATCTAAATAAGTACCTTTTAAAGCATCTCTTTTATTCAAATTCTTAATTGTAGCTATTACAATATCCACTGCATTTAATTCATACTTTTTATTATCACCAGTAATTGAATATAAAAAGGCTATTTTCTTACTATATCTTGGTATTTTATCACCTCTTATTGTTTTATTATCAACCTTCCATTCACAATAATACAAATTTCCATCATTATTATATTTTGTAGAATAAGGATTAATATAATTCAATTCATTCAAATGAGTAATTGTTTCTACAGTATGACTGTTGTTGTTTGTATGATAATGAACTTTTACTAAATCACTTATCAATGATAACTGATTATTTGTAGTTACTATTGTATCATCAATTATATCACTTAAATTAACATTATGAACAGCATTCAATAATTCTTCAAATGAATATGGAACAAATCCTTCTTCACCTGTATCTTCAGTAAAATTTATAGAATTTAAGGCTTTAGCAGCAATTATCACAGATAATAAACCTGAAGAGGATGGTTCTTTATCAATAAATGTATATTTTTCTTTTGCTATATTATAGACTTCTTGATTCTTAAAATGTGACTTTTGAAGTGTTTCTACAAAATAATGTCCATCAAACAACTCCAATATTTATTATCATCAATTTCAGTAAGTTTTGTATTAAATGATACGACTGTATATGTATTAGAATCATAATTACTCTCTTTCATTTGTAATAATAAATCTTTTCCTGCTGATCCTTCTAACAATGATACAATCAATCCTGACTTCATATTACTCACAATGATATTCATCACTACATCCATTTTATAATTTGAAGTTGGTAATCTTATCAAATTCTTTACTATTATTCCTTTCTCTTTTAGAAAATATTGAAGATTCAATGCATTTTCATAATCTTTTAAAGTGTCTGAATATAATACTATTATATCATCAAATGATTTTTCAGATAAATAAAAATATGCAATTATTGTTATATATTCAGTAAATGGATTTCTCATATATATTACATTCTCACTACATTCATATCCTTCAAATGCATATGGAAAAAATAATAACAATTCATTATCATGTAAATCATCTAATACATATCTTCTCATTTTTGAATTTGATAATCCAAATACCACTCTGTTTCCTGTATCGTTCACAGCTTTTCTAATGAACTCTTTTGCTATATCATTATCAGATTCTGTATTTTGAATTACTGGTAAAATCATTTTGTTGTGTATTCCATTATAATGATCATTTACATAATCAACTGCAGCTAAATAACTAAGAAGCAAAGCTGATGAAGAAATGAAAAAGTTCCTGTAAAGGATATTAAAAAGTAGAATCTAATTGAATCATAAGTGATTTCATTACCAGTGCCATTGAACCTTGAACAAATTTTATACTCTTCTCTATTAAAATGATTTCTATATACTTCAGCTTCCCAATTATTCGTAACATTTGATACTACATTGGATGATCCATCTTTATTCTTTTGTAAGACAACAAATGGAAATGGAATACTTGTATCAGTTTTTGACATTGTTGTTATGCCAAACGAAGTAGTTAATGAATGATTGCTTAAATATTTGTAAATTCCTAAATTACTAAAATCTACAGTATCAGTATATTCATCAACTAATAATTCATAGGCAATGATTGCTCTTGTTTCTACTTTTGGTATTGAATATGATTCACCAAACATATTGATTCCCATATTATATATCTTCGTAGCTGTATTTTTATCAGTGTAACATGATGCTAACGAATACTGACCTACATTTCTTACTTTATCAACATCTGGGAATATACTCCAACTAAATATTGGGAAATCTTTATGAGCATCTTCTAAACTAGTGTAAACAGTACCGAATATCTTTTGATATTTAATGAAGAATAATTCATAACTTTTCTGGTTTGTTAAATAATTTAAAAATACACCGCCATTGGGTATGTATAATCTATATGAGCTAACAAAATCAGTTATTGAATCTTCTAAAGAATCAGTATCAGATTCATTCACAACTTTATGTTTCTTAAGATAACCACCTAAACTGGAAATTGTATCTTTTATCATAGTCAATTCATTCTCTGATGTACTGACACTTGTAATTAACATCACATCTGTTGTGTAATGAGTTAATATATAGGCAATATAAGGGATAATCTTTTGATTTGGAAATGAACCTAATTCCATTCTATAGACATTACAATAATGAATAAAAATATACATTCTATTATCACATATATCTCCACTTTTATCAATTATTGATATTAATAGCAAATCTTGTTTTTCTGTTAAGAATTGTTTTTGTTTCTCTAATGAACATGAGGTTATTACTACTGTTGTTATATTTTCAGGATCAAAAATCATCAATAATATTTTGTTAATACCTAAATAAGCAATATAAACAATAAATATCTATATACAATATTATAATCTCTTTCATTATAATTGGCTAAATACAAATCCAACAAAAACAGAATTGATTCCTCATTACTATTAATAACTAAATTTATGTTTAATAATTCAGAGGCAGTTTCTTCTAATTCACATGTTGAAGTATCTCCATCATTTCTCTATAACAAATAAAAAAAAAAATATATATACATAAGCTAAAAATGAAGTCAAAGTCATTGGGTTTATGGTTTTCAACAATTTATAGTATTCTCCATTTTGAATTTTTACTAACACATAAGAATTAGAACAAATCATATCATCTCTTACTTTTATTTCTCCAACTGGTAAATTCAAAACTAAACCTTTAATTTGCCTTTTTAGTTCATCAAAAGTTTCATCTTTTGCTTTTGCAAATGCATTTTTCAGAATCATTAAAGCAGTATAAATGTTTAAAGTGTGTTCATTCAAAAGATCATCATTATCACCAAATCTTTCAGTAAATTCTGATATAAAATTTTCATTTTCACTATTCGTTTGACTATCTTTTGTATATGAAACAAAGAATGCATGTCCTTCCCATATTTCTGGATCTACCCATTCAATTAATACATCTAAACTAATAACGGTAAATTTATCAGATTTCATATTCTTTTCATTCAACATTTCTATAAAATCAGTAGTTTCACTTCCTAACACAGTAAATATCATCAACCTATCAGTGATAATATCTTTCATTGAATCAGTTATATTATCAAACGAATAAGTAGAATTCAAATAATATCTAGAAGTCTTTAAATCTCTCATTGTATCAGCTGTAATAGCTATTGATTCTCCAACACCATGACAAAATGGATTATCACACATAACAATAGCTAATGTCTTTGATTGCGAAAATTGCCAAACAGTTGCTATTGAAGCAAATGCATAATGATTAGGAAATCTTCCAACTTGAACAATATTTTCATAACATCTCATTCCTTCACTTGGATGAATACTAAAGAGCAATTTATCATGTTTCTTTAATATTGGAGCAAGAACATCTCTTTGTCCATTTGTGGTTGTAAAATAAGCTAATAAGTTTGGATCATCACTATTCTTTTTACATATTCTTTCATATCATCAATGGCTGAAAATATTTTGGTGGACATTTTCAATAATCTTCCATTTATTCTTCTTTAATATTAATATAGTCATTTATTATATTATTATAAAGTAAATAATAATTCAAATAATGTTGGAAATATGAATCAGTGACATATAAGAAATAATGTGATAATATGGATAAGATTTACTTACTCCTTCTAACCATTCACATTTAGTGCTTACATCAA